>CAUYON010039787.1:0-37342 GCA_963573935.1 Arctocebus calabarensis | reverse complement strand
CCCATACTCCCCCCTCCCTTCCCCTCCCTTTCCCCTTTCCCTGTATTCCTATGCTATAATTGGGTTTTAGCCTTCATATGAAAGCTATAAATTAGCTTCATATTAGGGCTGAGTACATTGGATACTTTTTCTTCCAAAAATGGAGGAATTTTAATTCAAGCCAGTTTTCATCTACATGAATATTTATTTACATTTTCTCTTTCTCTCCTCTTTCTTTTTTTCTGTCCCTTATACATGATTCACGCTAAAATTGGTTTAGTAACCTGTTGTTCTAGCCACAAACATTTAGAAAGACAATATATGACAATAATGTTTTTTAAAGATTATGAGAAATATCTACCCACTTTATTGTTAGCATTTTCATTTTTAATTCACTTATAGTGAAAGAGGCTAAGGGAAACATGTCCAACACACACTAGGGGCTAGTGTGCCAGGCAATCACACACATAACCTTCACAACAGTCTTCTGAAGTGAGCCTTGGTATCCCCAATTCACAAACAAGGAAACTGAGGCCCCTGGAGGTGAGGTGATTTGCCCAAGGTCACACAGTCCGTGAAGTTATAGAACCAACATTCAAACCCAGATCTGTCAGATTGCAGAGTAAAACTAAGCCCGGATTGTGGAGAAGGAGAATGAGTGAACCATAATCATTCAAGTGGGAGTTAAATCCCTTTAAAGAACCAAATTCCCTCCCTGTTGCTCAGATCACAGAGCTGAGTAGCTTGTTAGCATCTCCAGGAAGAAGCTAGGCCTATATGGCCGTTGCTATGACAACTGGTTTTCTTATAATTATAGAACATAGAGGTGACATGACAAGCTGCACATACAGTTACTTTGTTAGGGCCTTTCTTCCTCTGACAGTTCCAGGAGCTTAAACATCATAATTGTTTTTTAAATCACATTTAAGATAATCAGGCATGGCTGCGGTGGAGGCCACGGGATCAAGGAAGTCAAAGAATGAGCCCGCCCACCTCGGGACTGGGGTTGTGAAGCCAGCCACACGACAGACCTAGGGGGAAATGGCACCTCTCCCGTGGGCAAATGTAGCCTGTCTTTTCCTTTTGGGGCAGTGCATTTCCTGACTATACAAACAGTGTGTTCAAAGAAGAAAAAGAAGAAAGGAGTACCAAAGCAAAACTAACCTAATGCTCGGCAGATAACAGGGACCTGCAGCAATACTTTAGTATTCTAGTGACCACTTTTCCATTCAGTTTAATTTAAGCAATTCTCCAAATGTGCAGGGTTTCCCAATTTGGAAGACAATCTAGATAAAAGTATACATATGTTATGCACGCACAGAAACACACATACGAGACTTACACACGCACACATACACATGAACACACAAAATCTCACACATCCCTCTGGGTCAGAAAAGCCTGACTCTGAACCTTATTGGCCGGGTGACCCTAAATATCTTAATTAACTATTATGATCTTTGGTTTTCTCATCTGCATATAAAAAATAACACCCACATCATGAGTTATAATAAAGATTGAATGGAAAATGACTTACCAACTACCATAGAATAGGAACCAAATCAAATGAAAGCTGTTATTATTAACTAATCAGAAATAATAATTTTTAAGACGTTGTGGTACTTTCAGCAAGTAACTCCCTTTTATTACCCCAACCTAGGATTTGAGAAACCTTTATGAATCCCTTCCTTCAATGCCAGCGTTAGCAATCCAGGCAGGCACCAGAATTATTCCAAGGAAGCCAAGGTGCCATCTTAGCAGTGAGAGGCACTGGGCCAGAAGAAAGGCTGGGACCCTTGGACTTCACAACGCTAATCCGACGTGGGGAACTAAGGGCAGGTTCCAGAAGGAGCTGGGTCTCAAGGCAGAAAACGTGGACGGCAAGACCTGGAGGTGGGAAAAGGCACAGCAGTTTTGCAGAGCCCTGAGAGCTCTGGAAGCCAGTGGCAGAGGACTGGAACTGGCAGAAAGGACCACCTTTTGGAAGAGCCTGGAAAGCCACATTTGACTTCACACTGCTGCGCAGAGGAAATAAGCAGCAATCTGGTTTCCTAATCTGATTTTGCTCTTAATAGGGAACAAGGATGGAATGGAGCTGGAGAGTCAGAAGCTGGCACAGTGGAAAGGGAAATCATCTGAGCTAGGGCGGGGTCACTGAG
This sequence comes from Arctocebus calabarensis, assembly GCA_963573935.1. Classification (NCBI taxonomy): domain Eukaryota; kingdom Metazoa; phylum Chordata; class Mammalia; order Primates; family Lorisidae; genus Arctocebus; species Arctocebus calabarensis. The sequence goes on along the minus strand of CAUYON010039787.1, from coordinate 35,204 downwards.
TGTAGAGTCCCCACAGGTACCAGGCATGGCTTCCCACCAGAGATCCAGACAAGGTGACAGCGTCCCATGCAGCAAGATGAAATACTCCCCTAAAATGAATCTATCATGCAGTGACAAGAGGAAGCTTACATTTAATAAGCCACTATGGACAGCAGTGTTAACTTATATTATCTCACGTAGGCCTTGAATCAGGTCTATGATGTAGATGTCATTAGTCCATTTTACAGATTGGAGAACACAGGTGAAGAGAATTAAAGGACTTGTTATAGTCCTACAGACCCATGGAATCAGCTCCCCAACTTTCATATGCCCCCATCTTGTATGTTACCTTTCAAAAAAAGGTTTGCTGATAAACGCCTCTTAGCAAGGAGAGGAAGAGGTTGTTAGTACTGCTGGTTTTCACAGTGTAAGTACTCCCACTAGGACTGGTTTCAAGTTTTCAACAGTTTAACAACTGGCTTGCAAACTTTGAACAATTAGCCTCCAGGAGTAGATGTGATGTGCATGATGCCCAGCCCTGCAAGAGACCCCTGGGAAACAAAAATACTCACTAGATTCTAGAAGTCTTCTTCTACACTAAGATTCTTTCCTTTTTTCTTTTCTTTCTTTCTCTACTCCACCATGGTAGAGTGACAACCTCAATGTCTTGGGCTTAAGTGATCCCCTTACCTCAGCCTCCCCAGTAGCTGGGATTATAGACACCGCCATGATGCCCAACTAGTTTTGCTTTTTTTTTTTTTCTTTTTAGTAAAAATGGAATCTCACTCTTGCTTAGGCTAGTCTCAAACTCCTGAGCTCAAGCAGTCGACCCACCTTTGCCTCCCAAAATGCTTGGGGATTACAGACAAGAGCCACCGCACCTGGCCTTACTCTAAGTTTCTTAATGAGTGACTTATATTATCGCAGCATTTACTTATCAATATTTGTTCACATGAATGAGAAGGAGAAGCCTTTAATCAAAGCAGCTCAGATGTTTGGCGGCAGAGTAATCACGAGAATCTCCCAGCCCCTGATCCTGAGCACATTCCTCCTTAGATAGTACTGTGTGTGTTTTTTCCCTCCCAGGGAAAGGTGTTATTAAAAAATAATAATAATAATAATAAGTCACAATTGCTTCTCAACCATCTATTAATAACAACATATATTTTTGAAGGTCACTCTAATAATATAACCCATCAGGCCAGAACAACGCACCCAGCCAAAAACATAGGCCAACATCTTTATTCTGATTTTCAATAATCCCCTAGCCAGTAGAAGAATAAAAAACATGAAATACTCTGGCAGCCTTTCTCCACCATGTCCTCATGTGCAAATTTTCTCTGTGCCAGATAATGACTCTACTCCTTACCCAGCAGGCAATGTTTTTAATAAATTGCCTAAAAATGTTCCTCAAACTTGAAAAAAAACAGGAGAGCAATAAAAACCAAGACAACAGATAATTAAGTAACATCTCTCTCTCCATTTGCTGCTGTCAGCAAATAACAGAATCCCATCAACAGAAGGCAGTGCCTGGAGTTTCGATGAAAAGTTGGTGGAAGCAAATGGCTTCTAGAAATGGGGTCTCACTTCCCTCAGAACGGGGCACCAGGAAGAAGGCAGTTATCAGAAAGTGTCATCAATAAGACGCCTAGGAGGAAAGATAGGGCCCCAATTTTAAGAAAGATACTGGCATTGAGACAGCCAGAGGGTCGGTTGTCATCAATGTGGAATTTCTCAGTTGGCCACTGGGTTTTGTGTGTGTTCATGGGCCTCCCTAATTATTTATTAAGAAACCTTCTGGAGAGGTGCTGGCTAGGCTGTTGAAGTGCAAAGATGAAGCCAACAGTTTTACTGCCACAAGAGGTCAATGGGAGACCAAGCAGGTAACTTGCTGATGTCAACTCTGTGGGACTGGCTCTGTGTGACCGGTGCTGGAATGGAGGGACTTACAGGTGACGCAGGAATCCGAAGGAGGAAGGACAGGCTCTCCTTAGAGTACAGGGGTGAGCCGGTTGAGTAGGGCCCCATGGGGAAGGCAGTGAACACATCCCTGCGGGAAAGGACAGCGCAGCTAAAGGCAGGGAGGCATAAACTGTCCAGTATCGTGAGGGAAGGGCCTGTGCTTTGGGTAGATGTGGCACCTTTGGGAGGTGGCAGGTGAGCAGTGGAGGCCCCAGAATACATCTGTGGAACATATCCCTTAGAAAGAGCCCTACGCCCAGGGTGGGACTGTGAGGAGAAGTGACAGGAGGGGCTGAGAGGAGAGGCAAAGTGCAGAGAGCCTGGGAAGCACAGCCATAGAGGCTCCAGAGGCGGCGGGGCCTGGACTCCCAGCTCCTGGACCTGCAGCTGGCTCAGAGGAGGCTGGTTCTGGGCTTTCTCTATGCCTCTTTCCTTGCTGGTGTTGGAGAGAGAGTGAGCAGGGTTGAGGCCTGAGACAGGGTACCAAGGCCCCATTTCTTGGCCTGATAGAAAAGAAAAAGCAAAGGAAAAAATCGGGTGGGGACATCAGTCAGCAGCAACTAAAGCCCCTCCCCTCGGTGCACGCCCATCTGCAGCTTTGTCCCTTTGTGCCCTGGCAGGGGACCTCAGCTTAGGGCCTGGGAGTACCTCCCAGCTCTATAGACTCCTGGTGTGGACCTCACGGAAGTCAGCCTGCTCTTCTGAGCCTGCAGGTGAGGTAGCAATCCCAGCAGCCTGGCTGGCCAGGATCACTCAGTAGAACAGTAGACAAGAAGGACCAGTCACGTGTCAGGAATAGGGTAGAGCCCAAAGAGTCAAGTGGATCAGTAAATGGATGAAACAGCCAAAAATCAACACTCAATGGTGTTAGGCCTGAAACTTCCACTGGGGTTTTGTTTTATTTTTGTTTGTTGTTCATTTTTAAAAACAGTCCACTGACACTAGTTCTTTCAAAAGGGCCGGCCCTCTCACTTCAGTTCACACTCCACTCTGTGTATTTTAGCGTGTCCATTTGCCCAGCAGAGTGGTGAGTTCTGGTGCCTTTGGACTAACACATTCCTCCTGTTGTGGCTTCTCCCTGGGCCGTGCTCTGGGACTGGTCTGCAGGTGACCCCAGGGTGTTCCCTCAGGTGCCTGAGCACCCTCCAGTCTGAGCTCACCCAGGGCAGACCATAACGGGCCGGATTTTCTGAATGCTGAATCAGGACGTGTGGTCAGGGAATAAATACTGAGACCATCCATCCTAAAAGACTGAGGCCCACATTGTGACACAGCCCACACTCACTCCGTGCCAGGCCCTGTGCTGGGAGCTGGGTATGCAGATGTGCACCCGACATCTCCCTGCCCCATGGGAGCAGGGGAGTGTGGGGGCTGCTGCCACAGGATTAGCCAGTACAGTGGGGATGGTGGCCCCACAAGACCCCAGAGGAAGACCCAAACCAGGCTAAGAGGACCAAGAGAGCAGTCCCAAAGGAAGCGACCCCAAGAGAGCATAGCTGAGAAGCCAGCCAGAATGTTTCTTATCTAATCCATGCACGTGAGAGGTCTTGGAGAGCAGGGATTTCATCCTGTCCATGGATTTCATCTTGTCCACCTTTGTGTCATCCAGCAAAAGGCACTGAGCCCCACTCAGAGCAAATATTAATAACAAAAAAAGAAGAAAAGGGAGAGAGACCAAGAAGGAGGCAGAAAGGTCATAGCTGGACAATGGCAGGATGACATCAGCTATGGCAAAGAGAGTGGGAAGGGAGACATAAAGCTGGGTACTTAGTGTGTTCTGATAATTCCTGGCCAAGCTACCTTGAGACTGTCACCTCACTTCTCTGAGCATCAGTTTTCTCATCTGTAAATTAGAGATAATTCACTCCAATATCATAATGGATACTACATCACAAGAATGTTGTTAGGCTGAAAAGCGGTTGCAAAGCATATTTAAGATATTATGATTATTTATCTTATAAGTGACATTTAAAACCACCTACCAAAAACAACAACAAAAAAAACCATGGCCTACATGTACCAGTAGGCAAGGACTTGGCTCTAGGGGGCGCTGTTGGGAGCCAGAAACCACACACAAACCCTGACGTTGGACTGGCTCCTTCAACAACAGTTTCTCCAGGTTTTCTTAGTAATATTCCCATAGGGAAAATGCAGAAAAGAGAGGCCTACAGCCTGATGAACAGATAAAATCCAGCTAATTAGTCAGAAGGTAAGAACACATGAGGGAGGAAAAAATCTAAATAGAAAGGAAATAAAATGATCATTTATTAAGACCCTAGAATGCACTAAGGACTTACCCAATTTGTTAAGATTATGTCCAGTTTTATTAAGAATCAGGAGATTAGGGTTGAAGAGACTTTCCTAGGGTCATAAAGGGTAAGGCCAAGCTCTGAGGTGCCTAGGTGAGCCTAGCTCAAGACCAAGTGTTGCCCCAGAATGCCTTCCCACAGCTGAGCACAAACGACCTCCAAATACCAACTCACTTCCACACTCTTACTTGCCTGGGATTGACCAGGCCTGGCAGCATGGCGAGATATGCCAGCACATTCCACACAAGCTGCCCCCTCCACGGCCAAGTGCCCTCCACAGCACCAGAACCCTCCATGTCATCAGCACCTTCCATGGCATCACCACCTCCATGGCAACAGGACCCTCCACATGCCCAGCACCCTCCATAGAACCAGACTTCTCCATGTCTCCAACACCCTCCATGGTTCTAGTACCCTGCATGTTTCCAACACCCTCCATGACATGGAGGTTCCAGCACCCTCCATAGAACCAGCACTCTCCATGTCTCCAGCACCCTCCACTCCATAGAACCAGCACCCTCCATGTCTCCAGCACCCTCCATAGAACTCAGCACCCTCCATGTCTCCAGCACCCTCCAAGTCTCCAGCACCGTCCATGTCTCCAGCACTCTGCATGTCTCCAGCACCCTGCATGTCTCCAGCACTCTCCATGTCTCCAGCACCCCCCATGGCATCAGCACCCACCATGGCAACAGTACCCTCCACATGCCCAGTACCCTCCACATGCCCAGCACCCTCCACAGAACCAAAACCCTACATGGCTTCAGCACCCTCCCTATCTCCAGCTCCCTTCATAGAACCAGCACCCTTCGTGTCTCCAGCCCCTCATTGGCACAGACCCTCCTTAGCTCCAGCACCTTCCATAGTGAAATCAGTTTTAGAAGAACCCTAAGCTCTCAGGATTAAAAAAGAAAGAGGGGTTTCTTCTCTGCATGCTCCCACCTTCTAACATGATCCTGATGAAAATCTTTTAAGTCTGTGGGCCTTTATTATAACTACAAGAGCTTTCTCAGTCTCAGAAATGACAAAAATTCTAGGCAATTCTTTCAGGCAATCTTTTTCTATTCATCTCTCCCCACTCTGCTCTCTTCTCCCTTTCTCTCTCACAGTATAATTGCTATAAACTGCTCTCTCCAGGTTATTTTGGAATTTAAAGTCACAGTCTGTTCTACCTTCATGAGGAGTTTGGAATGAGAAGGGATGCACTCTGCAGTTCCTAAGGTCACCGCAGCCCACTGTTTACCAGCAGCAAGCTCTCTAAGACTAGCTGCAAATTCCCGGAATTCCAGCCCTGGTTTCCAGTGGAAATCTCCATCCTGAACTCCAGAACTGCTCATTTAAGGGTGCCCAGACCACCTCCCCCCACTCATGGCCTCCAGGACCCTCATGCTCAGCGCCTCTCCCCCAACTCCTACCTCAGTGGCAGATAGACAAGCCAAACTCCAGAAGCGCCCCCAACCCCCCTTCTCCAACCAAGCACAAGTCTGCAAATCTCACCTTCCTGACAGCCCCACCTGGATCCCGAGCCCCACTGAGCTGACTCAGCTCAGACCCTCATCAGATGCTTCTTAATTACCACCAGCGCCTCCTCTCGGGTCTCCCTGCATCCACCCTCGCCCCCACACTTGCAGCCTTCACAGGGCCCAGAGGGATCTCTCTTTAAGAAAGTGAAAAACCAGGCTAATTAATGCTCCAAGCTTTACATAAGCATGAGAGAATTTGCTTCATGCCTTCCATTTTGTTCCAAGAGGCAGGGCTCCACTCCACCCACACCTGACAAGGCTTACAAAGGACTGCTCCTGAACCACAAAGCCTTTCTTTCCACACCCCAGCACTAATTGGGCAAAACTACGTGGGGGGCTTCCACAGGCCCCGAGCCCTCACCTAGCAGCTCCTTTTCTGTTAGCTGACTTGTTTCTTTCTCCTGTCCTTTCTGAGATAGGCCTGGCAGCATGGCTAGATGTGCCAGCACATTCCACACAAGCAGCCCCCTCCATGGCCAAGTGCCCATGGCTGAATAGAAAGGCTGGGCAGGCCCCAGCTCAGCACACCAGCTCTGTCTCTCGGTGTCTGCGTAAGCAAGTGATGTCGCTTCCCTGAGCCATATTCCCCCTTTGAGAAGTAAGGGATTAATCATATCTGTCTCACATATTTAAATATGATGAAACAGCCACATCACAAAAGTTATCAAAGAAGAGGGGAAAAAATGGCCTCGCACCACCCCTGAGAACATAGCCACAGATAGCCTTTAAATACAGTTCTTTCCATGTCATATTTCCTCTGTATTTGTGGAGTTTTACTAGTTCTAACCCCAGAAAGCACACAATTTTAATTTCTACTTTATTTCACTTAATATTCTCTCTTCAGTATTTGCCCAAATTATCACATGCCTTCATAGTCATCATTTTAAATGAGTAATGGATTAGGAATAATTTCATTAAAACTCTTAAATCTCGATTTGAAGAAAAGAGCAAATTCTTAAAAATAATTCTCATTTCTGTCTAATTATTGAAACAATGCACATTCAGTATATAAAATTTTCAAATCCTAGAAAAGGAAGAAGAGGAAAATATCTCCTAAGCTCATAATTTAGTTCATTATATGGGTGTGGTCTCATTTATGGAATCACTGGAAAGTTGTGAAAGTCTAGTATCATTTCCAATACTGTGACTTTATAAATAGCACTGCAGTAAACATTCTTGTGTGTGGATCTGATTGTATTTCTCATGATCCACGGGGACAGGTCAACTTGACCCGCTGGCCTGGCGCTCCAAGGCAGCCCAAGCCTCCCCTCATTCCTGCAGATGAATTTGCTCATTCTGGCAAGTACTTGGGTGTAGCTGGAGCCAGGCCCACGTACACGGACCCGCACCATGGGCCACACACCAGAAAATAGAAGAACAGCCCCTGCCCTCAAAGAGGGGGTTGACATCCAGGAGGCCCCACATTCCAGGGTATACAAAGAGGTACCACCTCAGGGTCCATACCAGCTACTGCAATGTAGATTTAGCAGGAAGAAAGGGACAGAAACAGAACAATCAATAGGTTTATCCATGTATACACTTTAATTCCCAGATAACCAAGGGCTGTGTTCACCTTCAAAGGCCCCAGTCACAATAGACACAAAACAGCTACTCATTCTGTACAGACCCAAGTGCTTTGCACGTATCCCACACTTCATCTTCACAGTTAATTCCTTTTATCTCTATTTGATAAGTGAGGCCAGCTGGTGGAAAGAAGGCTCAAACCCAGCACGACTACCACAATGTCCCTCCACAGAGCCACCTGCTGTGCCACCTGCATGGCCAATAGTGCCTCCTAGATCTGTTTCAGATCGGCCTGCATCTCTCTGTCTGCTAACCATCCTTGCCTGAGCCACTGTTGTTGTTTTACTTAGGTGACTACAGCAGCCTAATAGTTGACCCCTACTACCTCTTGCCCACTACTCTTCATTAACCACATAAAGCCAGCATGCTTTTCCTAAAACCCAGATCCAGTCATGCCCCTCCTCCTCCTGAAATCCTGCAAAGGCTTCCTGTTTGGTATTTAAACCTAAAACCCTCCATATAGGCCTTCCTCTGAAGCCTGGAACTGTCTGCCTTCTGCCCACTTCTGCCCCATCTTAGTCCACCTCCCCACCCCTATGGTGCTCCCTGAGCCCAGCCTTGTTGCACTGACTCTTTTTCAGTCTGGGCTAGCCTCCCTCCCACCTCAGGACCTTTGCACAAACTGTGCTCTCCTCAGCCACCAGCACCCTTCTGCCTGCTTATGCCCCCTCCCCACTTCTATCTCAGCTACTGGAACACAGGAACACGTCCTCTCACCCTCACAAACAGGCTTCTGGCTCCCTCATGTGACCTATCAACTAGGCATACACATCGGTCGGTGCTCCTAGCTGCCCCTCCACCAAGAAATAGAAAGTCAACCACGAGGCTTTACCACCAAGACACGGCTTCTCACTCTTCGCCTTTTTTGTATTTGTTGCAATCATATCCAAGGACAAAAACTTGAGTCTCTTCCTGCATTTCCAATCACATTTCCTGGAGATTGTGATGGAAAAGCAGGAAGAATGGGACAGGAGAAAGGGGAAGGAATAAAAGAGGCGTTTATCAGTCATGGAGTTTATCAGAGCATTCTGTGGAGCCTGAGAGAGCCTGACAAACCCCAGAGGCAGAGCTCTTGTTACTTGATTAAACTCAGTGACCCAGACCACGTGGCTTTGACAAATCCTTCCAGAAACAACCTGCGTCCTCTTCCCAATCCCCAATAAACAGCACCAGCTCCACAGGCATGAGCTGAGCTGAGTTTGCTGTATGCTTTCTGTTACACCATCAAGACACTGACCGTAAATTCCGCGATTTTCGGCACTCGAAACTTCCCTTTGTTCTTCTGTTCCGGCTGATATTCCGTTCTTGTCTTCACAATCACCTGAAAGGTTCGATTGGTGTTAGTACACAAGGAAACTTGAAACATTACTCTTTCCCTTTCCTTTTTTTTAAGTAACCAGAATTTATTATGCATAAAGATCTGAAAATAAAGAATCCTCCTTCCCAAACATGCAGAAGAAAAGAAAAAAAATTCAAATTATCCTTAGTACCTCCTCATTCCAACAGGGACAATCACTGGTGACAATTTTGATTACACCTTTTCAGAAGTTTTTATAGACTTATGTATGTGCATGTGACATGTATTTACTATTTATGAAAACATATTTCCTTTTCATGAAACGAACTGATGTTTTATGTCCTAGTTTATAACCTGCCTTAATTACACAACACTATACCTTCTTCCAATTTTCCAGTGTAGACAAATACATGATTTTATTCCGCCTTTTGATGTAGGGTAACATTCCACTTTGTGTGTATACTACAATTAATCTAATCGATCTTTAATTGTTGAACCTTTAGGAGTTTATGTTACGTGAAGGAGTTGTGGTGAAGCTGTATCTGCACCTGTTTGCACATAGTTAATCCCCACTTGATTTGGGGACTTATGCAAAAGAAAAATATAAAAGCCTTTTGGATCTATTGTATCATCCTATTGTTCTAAAGTCTGAATTTTGTACAGAGGTGGTTAACATCTTACCAGGATCTACTGTCAACCTGAAAAGACAATTATGGAACTCCAGCCCACCGCACAGGCAAAGAGAAAGGAAAAGAAACCAGTAACTACTGCCAAGTTATCATCCACATGGTACTACTACAGCGCCATGAGGACCACAGAAGCCATCTGAGCCTCACGCTCTCACCTGTAAAATACAGACCATCATCGTCATCATATCCCTATTTAATAGGGTTGTTTTGAGAGTTAAGTAAGATAATGATGAGCAATATTATTGAACCATTTATTACATTCCAGAACCAGATCATACATTGCATATACCTTACCTATGTACTACTCCTATTTCCCTTTCCCTGATAAAGAAACTAAAGGTCAGAGATGCTGAGCCACTTGTCCAAGGTCACACAGCAACAAGGAAGCAGTCTTCTTACTACGATCACTCTTACTTCCCCCTATCGCTTAAACTAACAGAATTTTCACAGAAAACCCCAACCAACTTCTGGAAACAAAAGTCAAGTGTATTGACTAGAGCAAGAATTCTTCTCTGAAGAATGTTCTAAGTCTGTCAGAATATTATTGACTCAATGCAGCTCAGAAAGGAAGGACTGGGGAAAGCAGTACCATATCCTAGCATCTACCACTTGGCACTTAAACATGTTGGTTAAAGAGGCCCTGAGCTCCAGCCCATCAACACCCCTCTCTCCCTCACCTGGAGGATTTCCATTTCGAGATGGAAATTCCACTGTTGTGTCTCTGCTCTTTGTAGAGTGTTCATCCAAACAACAAAAAGGGAGCCCCTGGCTTCCATAAATAGGGGACTGGTGTAGCAGGACACAGCGGAGGACTCACTGGGGGAATATGGAGAGGGAGTAGGCAGAAGAGTGTTCTCCTATTTTTATTTTCTTCCTACCTCCTATCCCAAACAATAGGAAAACAGAGGCCTCTGTACCATAAGCAAGAAAAATAATTCTCATACTTTGTGCATTTGCTATATAGCCAGCATTGGACACTTGACATGCATTATCTCACTTAATTCTACACTATAAGGCAGATGCCAATATGGTCAGTACTATAGGAAGTGTGCACAAGTGTGTACTGGGTTCAAATCCTAGTTCTATAACTTTCTAGCTGGTAACCTTGACTGAGTCATTTAAACCTTTCATGTTTTGGGTTTCTCATCTATAAAATGGAAAATAAGCATAACCATCTCACTGGGTTGTTGTGAGACATAAGTAGCTTACTGCGCATTAGACACTCAGACCTTCCCTTGAATAACAAGTATTTGTTTGGACACTGCCTCTGGGTGCTGTCACCTTTGCTTCTGTAGATACCTGAGGCAGACATGGAGTTGGGCATGGCTTGTACCTGTCAGCCCACACGTGCACCCTACCATTGAAGCAACGCAAGGACTTCTAAAGAACAATGCTGTTCAAGCACGTTCCTGACTGCCCTGCCTGAAACAAAAAGGGCTTTGAAGGATGAATAGAAGTTTCCTAGGTGGACAATGCAAAGGCAGACATTTTCTGCAAAGCGAACCATAAAACCAAAGAAACAAAAATGTGAAACAGCATGTGATCTACAAGTCCGTGTTTTGCTGGTATATGTACTGCCATGGGGATGTGAGACTCAAGTCAAGAGCTGATATAAACAAAAGAGCAAGCTCCAAAGCATGGCTCATGGGCTAACTCACAATATTCTGGGATTGGACACAATGAAACAGCATTTCAGGTCAGGTGTTCTGTAAATTGAAAGAATATTCTACAAATTCTAGTTATCAGAGATATTTTGGATAGCACTATATCAGCTGTCAGATTATGAAGCAGTGTAGAAAATTTAGATGTCTAATCATTTCTCTGAATCCATATGTTTAGAAATATTAACAAAGTCAGATTTATAATTTCTCTCCCCATGCATGTATCCAGTATGGATACACACACAGTTCATCTATTATCATATGCATAACGATTCATCTAATTCCAGGTCAGTGTGAGCCTGAGGATAATAAATGCCTTCTGCGGTAGACAGACAGCTTCAGAGTTTCCTGCCCCCTGGTGTACATATGCTATATAATTTCCTTCTCAAGAGCGTGGGCAGGACCTGTGACTTTGTTGGGATAGTCCCTCCTGTGAATGACATTACACTATCGAAAATTTTGTAGTAGGAGATTCTGCACTGACCTTGAAGAATTAAGACTGACATGTTGAGAGAAGGCCATGTAACTAGTATCTGAGAGCTACCTTCTGCCAACAGCCAATAAGAAAAGGGGGACCTCAGTCCTACAACTGCAGGAAGGGAATTCTTCCAACAACCTGAATGAGCTTGGAAGAAGGTCCCAGGGCCAGATGAGAACATAGCCTAGCAAATACCTTGATTTTAGCCCGTGAGACCCCTAGGCAGAGAACTCAGCTAACAATACTTTGACTTCCAACCTAAAAAAAAATCAGATAATAAATTTGTGCTTTTTTTACAACCATTTAAAAGTCTGGTAATTTGTTACATAGCAATAGAAAACTAGCTCACCTTCCTACATTGCCAAGTCTATCTCAATAATTTCAGACTGGTTTGGAGTATCTTCACATCACAAATCAAATGTTAAGAAGCATTGACTTCTTACTCTTTTTCTCTGCCTCCCTATTTTTATAAACACCCTTCTAGAGCTTCTGAAGAATTCAAAACCATTTCCATTCTGTGTAAGCTTACAAGACCCTATGTTCTGGCCAACATGTTAAGGCAAGAGACAGAACTAAAAAAATATAACTGCCAGAAGAAGACTATGAATAATCATTACAGGCAATATCATTCTTATTTTGATAATAATTTTCATTTGGAGGTTGCTTCTCTAGCATCCAGTTTCTTCTCCACTCAAAGAAGCTCCCTGATCTTACTTTTAGAAATACATCATGCCCCAAAGCATGGCAGCCACATGGTTTGGGGGGATCAACTCCTTCCTTGATGACAGAAATGGTCCCTTATGAGGTTGAGTTAATTAGGGAAGACTATCCTATTGATCCCACAATTTGATTGGCTCATATATGAGTATATCATTCAATTTGGACCAATGATATATGACACAGTATTGACTATGGTCTCGATGAAAGAAGCTTCCTTGGTCTTTGTGGGTATTCTGAGAGCATACTGTTGCTCTGGATGGTGTGGTGAGGACTGGAATTCTAGAACTGCTGTGGCAATTGTTACCACTCTGAGGGGGGAGCCAGGAGAAAGACAAAGGCATCCCACATGGAGGGTAGAACCCAAGTAACCCACAGAAATGGAGGTGGGTCCTGATGACATCCTATTGCCTGTCAGGTCCTATTGACATCTTTCCTGAAGCTAGATCCATGCTGGGCTCTGCAGTCAGTTTGGGGGGACAAATACATACTTGTTAGGCCTTAATCCCATTTGGGCTGTGTTTTTTGTTACTTGAAGCTTTTATCTTTCTTTCTTTTTTTTTTTTTTGAGACAGAGCCTCAGGCTGTCACCTTGGACTGAGTGCTGTGGCATCACAGCTCACAGCAACCTCCAATTCCTGGGCTCAAGCAAGTCGCCTGCCTCTGCCTCCCAAGTAGCTGGGACTACAGGCGCCCGCCACAATGCCCGGCCATTTTTTGGTTGCAGCCATCATTGTTGTTTGGCGAGCCTAGGCTGGACTCGAACCCGCCAGCTCAGGTATGTGGCTTGCACCTTAGCCCTTTGAGCCACAGGTGGCAAGTCAGCTTTTATCTTTCTATCTGATACAAATGTGTTCCAAGAAAATGAGCTGAAAAGCTGTAAGAATTTAGTAAAATATCCAAATACTAAATAATCATACTAAAAAAATCAATAGATTTCCTAGGTGTCAGCAAAAAGTCAACTCAAAAATATAATGGTACACCGAAAGATACATATAAGAACATTTATAGAGGCTTTGTTCATAATAGCTGAAAACTAGAAATATCTCAAATGTCTACCAAGAAAAGAATGGATACACTGTAGTTTATTCATAAAATGGGATGCCTCACAGCAAATACTACCTGTACATGGATGGATGTCACAGACATTACATTGAACAAAAGAAATCAGACACCAAAAAGTCTTTTCTATGTACTGTGTGGTTCCATTTATGTCAGTTTGAAATACATGTATGGTAATTTATACATACACTTATATACCATTCGCCATTCGCAGTAATGGGGTTGGAGGCTCTGAATTTAGACACAGCTGAGAATATAGGCCTCTCTTCATCCATGCTCTGCTCTGCTCTGCATTCCTATGAAATGCTGCTTAGGCTGAGTGACTTTCTAATGGAAACAATCTTTGATCCCTTACTCCTTAAACCACAAAGCTCAAACACAGGCCACAGGAGAGGCGGGTGCCTGACGCCACATGAGTCCTGTCATTTGTTCCTCTCTAGAGGAGACTGAACCACGTCTTCTCTGAGAGCAGCACTGGCTACCACTTGCTATTTTTCCTTCACCTCTGAGGACATGTTAACGCTTTAGAGTCCCATCTCCACCTCAAAATGCCTCGACCCACTTGCTGGAGCAAATGGACAGTGCTCTGGTCTCATCTTCTTTGACCTCTCAGTCAGCTCCAACAGGCCATTCTCTCCCTCCTCCTCGTTTGGGTCCAGGGCAGTCCCTCTTGGCTTTCTTCCCACCATACTGGCCAGCCCTCCTCAGCTTCCTCTTCAGGCTCCTCCCCTTCTGCCTGACGTCATGACCATCCTTATTTCTTTGTATTCTGTAAGTCTCTTCTGGATATTCTTGCTTGCTCCATGACTTTGAGTTTATCTTTTATTCTCCCAACTCTCAAATTTACACTCCATTCAGACCCCAACACTCCGATTGCCCTACTGGACATTGCCCTTGGGTCAACACAACCAAACTTACCATGTCTACAACAAAGTTCCTGGGTCCTCACCCTCCTGCCCTGACCATCCACCTTAGCATTTTCATCCCATGCAATCCCCAGCTCAGAAAATAGCAGCATTATCCACACTAAAATTGTTTATCTCAAATCAAATAAAGGAATCTCTTATGATCTCTCCCCTTGGGCCTCCAAACCCATTCTGTTGTTCCATTTACTCCAGCTCAGGCTTCCTCAAAACATTTCTCCTAAATCAACCCATTTGTCCAGCTACATAGCCTCCACCCTAGCCCAGGGCATCATCACCCCCTCAAGGACTTTGCCAGCTTCCTTGTTTCCATTCTTGCTTCCCCAAACCCAGAGAAAAGGTCTTTCTAGACAGAGGGAGGGGCATCTGTTAGCAAACATTCTGAAAGTACTGGGAGGCTGACACCAGGAGCTACCACAAAGGGGAGGTTCCTGAGTAGCTGGAGAATGGGCTGTGTTGGGGTGAGGTGAGGATGTGACAGAGATGAAGGTGGAGAGGCACGCAGAGGCTCTGAATACCTTGCTGAGCACCTTGAAGGCCAAGGTGAGGGCACTGAGGAGCCAAGGAAGGAAGACGAGCATGAGAAAAGCTTTGCAATGTGAATCACAGGCAGAGGAGAAGCCTCTGGCCGCAGTGGAGATACCTGGTGTGGAAAGGGGCAGGAAAACAGGAAAAAAGGGGCAGGAAAACTCCTCCAGTGAGCTAGGAGGAGTTTCCTGAGCTTGGTGTTTTGGTCCTATTAGGAGTGGCCAGGAATATTTCCCTTCTAGAAAAGATATGGTAATAGTTGCCTTTTTTTTAGGGATGGGGTCTTGCTTTTGCTCAGGTTGGTCTCAAACTCCTGAGCTCAAGCAATCCACCTGCCTTGGTCTCTGAGAGTGCTAGGATTACAAGCATGAGCCACCATGCCCCACATATTTCTTCTTCTTCTTTTTTTGGGGGGGGTACTATGAAGGGAAAGGCATAAGAAATGTTAGCCAATCATTACTAATTTTACCTTGGAGGAAACAGCTTGCATAAGCAAAGAGAAAGAGAGAGAGACAAAACAAAAAATAAATTTGTAAAGAAAGGCTCTATTCTGGACATTCTTCTTTTTTTCCCCGTAGTTAAAAATAAATGGAGCAAAACAGAGCCCTGAGTGCCTTGGTTAATAGTAGAAATGGGAGAAGAAAGTGGAGAGGGGAGAGGAAAAGTTCTTTCTGCTCTTTTTCTTATTAAAGGTGGGATTTTATAGATATTTGAACAAATGAAACTCCAGGTTTTTACATATGGTTGTGGATGTGGGCAAAGTAATAACTCTGTTTTCTTTTCATATTTACACATTGGTCCCCCATTGTCCTGTCAGCTGCTAATATAAAGAACATAATTTAACATAATTGGCGTTGTGAAAATGGGATAAATTATTCATCCCTAAAGGACCCCTCATCTGGATGTAATTCCCATTTTTCTGGCAAGGCCAGATAATACATGGTGTTTCAGACGGTGCAAAGTACAGATCATAAAAATTTAAAATACTACTTCCCAGGATTATCAATAATGAAGAGGTTCCCACATGAAGAGGCCCCAGGATTGGCAGGAACAATAAATAAAAGCGTAGAAGTGCTGACAAGGGGCAAGATTGTATTTTTATGAGCTGGACTTGCATAGGCCAAAAATAGATCTAAGCTGTTCCCTTCATCTCATCCGTGGTACAAAGAGGAAGATTCAGAGCCAGGACAATGAGTGGCCGCTGAGCACCTACTACGAACCAGACACTGCCGGTGCCCTTCACGGCTCACAATTCTCCCAACTACATTCTCTCCAATCTCCAGTATTCTCTTAACAATTGTTGTTATTATTTCCATTTTTCAGATGAGAAAATTTAGCCTCAGAGAATTCAGTCACTTGCTCACAATCAAATGACTGGTAAGAGCTCAGCTAGTGAGTTAGGCTGACTGGACTGTACTCTAACCCGGGTGATAGAGCGAGACTCTGACTCAAAAAAATAAAAATAAAAATAAAAAATTATCCCGGTGATTCCTACCCATCACAGTTTGTTTTTTTGCTTTTTAAGGTAACCACTCTGTGCCTACTATTATGCCAAAAACTTCACATCCTGTATCTCAGCAAGTCCCCTCATTCATTCTGTAAGGTAGGGGATTATACCCATTTCACAGATGAGAGACTGAGCAGAAATAACTTCCCAACCTCACATAGCCACTAGGAAGCAGAGTAAGACTTAAACCTAGCATTGTCTCTGAGCCTATGGAACCCAAGACACAATGGGGGCTCCATAAATACTGTTAAACAAGTGAACACATAAATACTATTTTTCTTTTCATTTCTTTCCTTTTTTTTCCTGAGTCAGAGTCTCGCTCTATCACATGGGCTAGAGTATAGTCCTGTCACCCTCACTCATGGCAACCTCAGGCTCCTGTGTTCAAATGATCTTCCTGCCTCAGCCTCCTAAGTAACTGGGACTAAAGACAACATGATGCCTTTTTCTATTTTTGGTAGAGACAGGGTCTTGTTCTTGCTTAGGCTAGTCTCCAATGCCTGACCTCAAGCAATCCTCCTGCCTCAGCCTCCCAGAGTGCAAGGATTATAGGCGTGAGCCACTTTGCTCAGCCAACAAATTCTGTTTCTAGAGAGAGAAGGTGGAGTTTCCCAGATGGAGCCTGAAGCCTTAGTTGGGAACTATCCATTCATGACCCTCACACCTCACTCCACACTCCCTCTTTGGGTTTTTGGTCTTTCCCTGGGTCTTTAGAGCTCAGTATTGGACTCAGAACATAAGAAAATGTCAGTGCTCAAAGGACTCTAGTGGCAGTGTGGTCTAACCCTGTCAACCCACAGATGGAAAGGTTAGGACCCTCACAGGGGAAGGGGTTTGCTATAGGTCACATGTAACGAAGAGTCAGAAGCAGGTGTCTAGTATGAACCGGACAAGTACTAGTCCAGAGCTCTTTACATGGAAGGAAGCTTCTTTTCCTTGTTGGGCTTTTGTTTTCTCAGAGGCAGAATGAAAGCTTGGCTAGTATGGCCTCAAATGAACCATCCAGCCCAATATGACTCTTAAATTCTATGATGAGGCATATCAAGGCAAGAAATGGTACTCTCTATAGGGGCCTTCCAGATATTTCTGCCACCTCCGCTGGAATCCTTACAGTGAAGACCCATAGCTCTGTACCAACGATCCTGGTGGTCCAGAGTCTCAGGCCATACTATTACACTACCCAACTCTCCCGCTGACTAAGGACAGCCCATGTGTGTTCTGAACAGAAGACCTTACTATGGGACTAAATTAATAATGATAATAATGTTGGCTTGGCACCCATGGCTCAGTGAGTAGGGCTCCGGCCACGTACAACAGCTGATGGGTTCGAGCCTAGCCTGGGACTGCTAAAAAAAAAACAAAGACGACTGCAACCAAAAAATAGTGAGGCATTATGGCGGGCACCCATAGTCCCAGCTACTTGGGAGGCTGAGGCAAGAGAATCTCTTAAGCCCAAGAGTTTGAAGTTGTTGTGAGCTGTGATGCCACAGCACTCTACTCAGGGCAACATAGTGAGACTTTGTCTCCAAAAAAAATTAATAATAATAATGATAATAATGTTAATTAAAAGCAACAATAACAATAAGAGCTTCCCAATAAGCATCTACTATATGCTGAGCACTGTGATAAACATTTGACATGTATTTTTCTCTTTGCATACTGACAATTCTTAGAGGAAGATGTTACTGACATAAGGAAACAGAAGATCAGTTAATAAACTTGCCCAGAGTCACACAGCAAGTAGGTAGTGGAGTTAGGATTTGAATTCAAGCTGTGCCACCGTATCACCACACTGTACATGCAGGGACACTGGCTCGCACCATGGTTATCTCTCTATGTGTGGAAGAGAGCAACTTACATTAGGTACCTTGAGACTGTTTCACCATCTGGGAAATGGGAGTGATTTTTTTAAATAGAAAATTTAACACATGCTCATGTATTAAAAAAGATGAAAACTGTAGAATAAAATTCTTCATACAGGCCCTACCCACCTCTATCCCTACTTCCCAAACATTTAACAGTTTCTGTGTCCTTCCAAAACTGTTTTATGAATTATAAGAATAAAACATACACATGCTCTGTTTCACAAATGTGCTATCGTTCCATAGCACTCTCTTTAGAGTTGTTTTTAACAATTGCTTAGCCCCTCGTCCACCCACCCAGAGTGGGTCTAATCCAGCCCTTCTCTTGGAACAGTTCAAGCTGGTCTCAGTTGTTTTAAACAGACAGGCCTTTGCATGCTTCAAAATACATACGCACAGGGTAACCTCCCACCAGTAGGAAGCACACCAGTCAAATGGTATCTACAGTTTATGTTTTCTAGACAATATCAAAATAGCCTCTGAAAAACACTGCATGCTACACTGTGTTATATGTAACCAGCAAGAGTGAACAGAGGACAGGTTTTTCCCCAGCATTATCAACACAAGGCATTGTCAAATTTATTTTTTTGCCCATCTGACAGGTAAAAAATTTTTATTTTGTTTAAAATTATGTTTTTAAATTACTGAGAATATTTTTAAATGGTTGGCTCATTTTCTGTCTGTTTTCTGGAACTGCCTAGCCAGAGCCTTTGCCCCAATTTGAGATGATTTATAATCTGCCTCTTGAGCATCTCTGACTCCCGTAGGGCCTGGAACCTGCAGAGATGTACATTTCTACTGCTCCCTGGGGCAAGGCTGATCCTGTGTGATGGGGAAAAAAAGAAACCCTGGAGGAAGCCCAGGGAGAGGCCAAGAAGGTACAGCCTCAGTCACAGGAGTGGGGCACCTTTGCCCAATCT
The DNA here is from genome assembly GCA_963573935.1 of Arctocebus calabarensis. NCBI lineage: Eukaryota > Metazoa > Chordata > Mammalia > Primates > Lorisidae > Arctocebus > Arctocebus calabarensis. The sequence continues at coordinate 16,203 of CAUYON010039787.1, read as the reverse complement.
CCTCCCAGGTCTCCCCCTCAAACTCCAAACCTCCACATCTACCCCTGAAACCTCATCCTTACAGACATGTGCCAGTCTTCTTCCAAACCTATCCTCTTCAAGAGACATACTCTGGATGTTCAGAGAAAAGAAGGCAACAGTACCAGGGAGAGCCCTCTGTTAGTTAGGCCCATTAGACAATTGCCCCCATTGTTTCCTTCATAGTAATCCTGTTAGGTAAATATCAGGCCTATTTTAAAGTTGAACAAAACATGAAGCCGACAGAGGCTAAGCAATTTGCTAAAATCACACAGTAAGTAAACTACTTATCTGAGATCTGAACCCACATCTGCTGGACAACAAGGTGCACGTGGTCAACAACACAAAAGTTGAGGCGTGCCAAACATTCATCGTGTTTCTCTAAGTTCTTTCTGCCCTTTCCTCCCCCAACAGGTGCTGCCCTCTCTCAGGGTACACGACAACGTCATAGTCAACAGCAAGGAAAGGAGTGTTCACACGGAGCCCAGCAGCAGAGGACACGGCTCCTGGGGCTTTGCTGGGGCAGGTGTGTCTGCCCGAGGTTTGCTTTCTGCAGACCTGCCATGCAGTTGCTGACTTGTCTCCAAACACGTGACCTGCCACCTGGTAACTGGCATGTCCCTGTGCACCTGCAAACTGACCTCACTGCACTGCTTACCTCTAGTGCATCCTAGGACAGCATTCCACTCTCTGAAACAGAAGGATGGTAGCAACCTCACAAAGAGATTGAGGGGACATCTGGGTTACTGTGGTTACTTCAATAAACCAAAGGCAGAAAGGCCCCAAAGGCATTTGCTGTCTCAAGATTAATGTTCCAGCTTCTCAAGAGCTCACTCCCATGGCCACCCAACTGCTCAGTTCCAAGTCGATTTCCCCACCTGTCAAATGGAGAAATTGAGCCCCATTTCAAGTTAAGCCAGAGAGAGGAAGCCTCACTCAGCCAGGATTCCTCATTGCCCACAGTGTGCCAGGTCTAATGCTACCGGGGTAGTAGAGCTGGGGCCTCGGGCCTAGGGGACAAAAAGTGCAGAGAGCAAATTCTCCTCCCAGGCTGCCTGGCTCCATGTCCACTACCACCCACCTCCCCATTCCTGCTGCCACTGCCCCCTTCCACCCCTACCTCCTTCTGCACAGGGCAGTGGCCTTCACGCTGGTCTTGTACCTTTACAGTTTTCTTCTACCATTCATGGCGGGGATGCTGCCAGACACCTAGTTGCCCCTACTTGGGGGGAAACTACTCTGGTATTGCATGGAGGACTGATAGAGGAAAGAGGCAGAGGGGCTCAGAAGACCAAGCATGAGGCTGAGCCTGTCCCTTGACCCTAGGATGCCCACAGCAACCAGAGCCATCTTCCAAAATCCAACTCTGACCCTGTTTCTCTCCTGCTTAAAACCCCTTCCCCCGCAAAACACCAGCCCCACATGAACTGCTGCCCACCCTGCCTCCTCTCCTAAGCCTCCCCGTCCCCAGCTTGTAGCAGCCAACCCAGGACCTGCTGGCTCCTCTGGGCCTGCCCTCTGCTCCTGCTTTCCTCACCAACCCACCCCTAGGCCATCATCCCATCATAATTAGGTCCCCTTAAATTTTATCTTTTGTCACATTACAGCATCTCATTCTTCCCTTGACTGCTCTTCTCTCAACACGTGTCTGTACACTTTCACTTGTTTGATAACCTGTTTGAAGTCCCTCTTCCCCATTGGACTGGAAGCTCCACAGAGGCAGTGGCCATGCTGCCTGGCTGTGTACCCATACCAGCACCGTGCCGGGCTCACACGTGGTACCCAACGAGATTGGATGAGTGAGTGGATGGTGAAGGAGGGAGGGAGGAGGGCACGAGGATGACTAGCCTTCAGTGTGGTAAGCACAACCACTGCCATATTCATGGGTGGTCAGGGAAGGCGTCCAGGACGGCTGCTGGCAGGATGAGGTCTAGGAAGAGGAGAGTGGCTTGTCAGATAAGCAGAGGGATGAGGAGGGTCTGCTGGGCAGAAGGAATGGCCTGTTCAGAAGGAGGAGGCACAGAACACCCCGGAGAATGTGGGGAATTCTAGAGCAGGGCCTCTCAACCACAGCACTGTTGGCATTTTGCACAGGATAATTCTCTGGGGTCAGGGATGACCCTGTCCTGTGCTCTATTGGGTATTTAGTAGCATCTCTGGCCTCATAAGGTGCCAGTAGAATGCTCCATCCTATTGTGACAACCGCAAATGTCTCTGGACAATGCTGGGTGTCCTCCTGGGAGGCACAGTCGCCTCATTGATAATTGCTGCCCTGGTGGGGCCGGCCTGCTGGTGCATGAGGCCCAAAGTGAGAGCAGAATGAACAGAAGCCGGGGGGCCAGATATGAAGGGCCTGGAATGGCAAAGGGAGGATTTGGGGCTGCTATCCTGTGGGGATAAGGGCAGGAAAAGGCTTCTGGTCCCAGCCCTGGGAAGGCCCGGGAGCAGCACAGAGGAGACAGCAGAGCCAGAGGGACAAGAGGCAGGAGACAACCTGAGGCAGGTGCCGACCTCTGCAGCTCTGGGTGAGGTGGCGGGGGCACAGGAGGCTGTTGTGTTCTCTCTGGGAACTCACCCAGACCCCTCTGCAAGTCCAAGAGCCAGCCTGGGGGGAGCAGAGGGCAGCTTCATCCATACAGGAAGGACTGTAGAGTTTTAGGAAGCACCCTATCAGGGCAGTGCAAAGAGAAAATAAGGGCACTGGGTACACTGGGGCTCCAACCCCAGCCCTTTCACTCTTTATCTGTGAGGCTTGGGCAGGACACTCGATTTATGCCTTAGTTTCCTCATCAGTGGAATGGGTACACTAAAATCTGCCTGGCAGGGCTGTTGAAATGACTAACTGTAATAACACACACGAATGCCCAGCACGGCCCCCTCCCTAGCCCAGAGCAAGCACTTCAGACATGCCCACCCCCTCCACTTAGCCCCCCAAACACCTCCTGATTTTCAGATCCCAAACTACTGAAGAGTATTTAGTATGAATGACCCTAAAGAGATTTGCAGAATTGTGCAGCAAGAACACTCTGCATGTCACATTTTCAAAAAGGGAAACCGTGACTTAACCCTGGGGTCAAATATATTTCTTTCTGATGACACTCTCTGTCTGACTGGAACCCAATCAAGGGGCTGGAGACTGTGTCAGGGCTTCCCTCACCTCCTCTTGGGAGATGAGTCCCAAAATTACCATCCCCATTTCACACAAGAGAAGGCAGAGGCTGAGCCAGCTTAAGAAACTTGTACCAAGTCCTCAACCAAAGTAGACTGGTAAAAGTTGAAGCAGGGACTTGAACCCAGCTGAAGTTGAGCCCCCCTGAAGATGTAGCTTCAGAGTCCGCACTGGTAACTGTCACATACTCCGAAGCACTTAGAGGACCTTCAACTTCTTGAGTGGAATTTACTTTTAAGATATCTGTTCTAACATCCAGGGGAAGAAAGATGTTTGCTCTTGTAATAATCATATAATTAAATATTAGCACAGAAAACCACTAACACAATTCCCCACTCAGAGAAGGCAGAGACCCAAGGAAAGAAAATCAAGTCACACAGGGGGTCAGAGACTGAGCCTGAGCTAGAGACCTTGTCTGGGAACTCCCAGGCAAGCTCATTCCTTGTTTCTGCACTGCCTGGGTTCTACACCCAGGATGGTTTACTAGCTAATTTCTTTAGGAAGTTACTGTACTTGTTCGGTGTCTGAGTTTCTTTAAAATTTGGATCCAAGTAAAAATTCCCTTATTGGGACCTATAAACTAGTGAAAAAATGGAAGAAAAATGTGTGTGTGTTCACATGTATCTTTAGGAACCACTCAAAAATCGCATCTATTATTCTCTGATAGTTATTTTTGTGTACCCACCTTACATATGAGGCCACATCTAACTTTGTTCTGACCATTGTGAGGCAGGCCTGATTCTCCCCACTTCACAGAGGAGGAAACTGAGACCCACCTGATGAGAAGCTTTGTCATGAGCATCAGAGAGAGCCTTTGATGTGCCCTGAAGGGACTTGGGTTCACACTGGGACCCGCCGCATCCCCCTCATGAGTGCAGGTGCGCCCCGAGACAATGCAATAATCCCTCAGGTTTTGAGATAGCGTTCTGGGAACTCTGAACTGGATACTCGGCTATCAGATTGGTCTCCTCTCTCAAGAAAAATCTAAAGTCTTTGGGGTGGGCGGGGAGACGAAGGGGAGACAGAGGCCACAGTAATTTCTGGATGACCTGCAGGCATATGTAAGTCTGGGGGAGAGGTGACCTCCCCATAGTGACTTTTCTTCACACACTTCTCAGGGACAGATGTGTAGCTCTGCAAGGCTATGGCTGTTGGACTCACAACACCTCCAGAGAATATGCTCCATTCTCCTCTTTAGCTTCCACTTATACTTGGGTTCAAATTCCAGCATTTCCACGTACTCTGCCTGTGAGTTTGAATAACTCAGCAAATTTCCATCTATAAATGTGAATGCATAATCACTGATTTCCAGGGGTAATACACATCTAAAACAGTGGTTCTCAACTTCGGCTGCACACGAGAGTCAGTCACCTGGGAAGATCTTGTTCATACTGATGTCTGGGTCTCGCCCCTATGCTCACTGATAGAATTGTCCTGGAGTATAGTCTAGACAGCAGGAGTTTTTAAAGCTTCCTATAGGATTCTAACTAACATGCAATCCAAAACCAAGAACCTCTGATATACATGTAGCAGGCACTCAATTAATACTATCCCCTATCATTTATTTAGTGTTATTGCCTGTTCAGCATTTATTTTTAAAGACTTCATCAGTTTCTCAAGATGACACAAGAATTCTCCATTTCTGCTCCCATCCCTGCACATTCTCATATTGACAACCTCTGCACTTTCAAAACAAATTACTCAGCCCCCAGCCAAGCCCTTTATCTAGCTTTGGCTTCTCTTCTATTGATTGGATGGAGCCAATTGGTTAAAACACACAATGCCCTCCTGCAGGTGCCAATGAGAGAATCAAACAGATGGAATGATCCATTGTTCATTCTTCAGCCAGGAAACTCCATCACTGGCCTCCAAATCTCTCCCTTGTAACATGCAAAAGCTCAAAGAATAATGCCCCAAGTGGATCTGAAATGATATCATTTTCCCCATCTGTGTCCTTATGTCCACAGCCCCCTAACCCCCTGCCTTTGTGAGACTGCCCACCTCCATTCTTCATGGACTACTCCCATGTCAGGAGATGTGCCATCAGCCAGTCACTCATTTCCAGCCACGCCTCCCCCAAAGACACTCTCCTGCAGTCATGCTGTTCCCCCAAAGCACTCCATGCTTTGCACACGTGTACCCTTTGCATTAAAAATGCCTTTTCCTTCCATGCTCTACCTGGAAGGCTTTACTCACCTTTAGAAGCCCAATTCAAATGTTCTCCTCTGCAGTTTACCTAACCTGTCCTCTAGCCCCACCCCCAAGCCCTCCCCTGGGCCCTCCCTCACCCCCTCCCCACCCCGACAGAACTGAATTGCTCCCACCCGTGCATTCTCACAATCTTTGTCATGCTCAGGAATAGCAGGTACCAGGATGCATTGTGTTAATATGGGACACTGGAAACAGATTTTGTAATTTTTCTTTTTGTAGCCAACTCCTTGTATAGGGATAGAGTCTTAGCAGGTGCAAATTGAATGCTTGTTGGAGTGAATCCAATTCTCTGTCCTCACATCTATACTAGTCAATTATTGAAACACCTCCCCAAAATAATCAAGACGCATTTTCTCTTTCACCATCTAGAAGCTTATTAGCATTCGTCTGCTGTGATAAAACTTTAACAAGGGCAGATTAATTTTCTTGCCTTTGTATGTAGATATGAACCCAAAAAATGAATAAACACTTACCACAAATCTGAAATAGCACAAGAGACGTCTTATCACTGGAAAGAATAACTACGTTTTACAAGAAAGGGAGCCTATTTGGTGGGTGAGGGACTGAAAGGGCTTGGAGGGTGAAATCTTTTTGCTGCTTTATTTCCTGAGATGGGGGTAACTGAGGAGAGAAAGAGCACCCGCTTTACCTTTTCTGGAGCGGGCAGCTGTAAGTGATTAACCTCCAAGGGTGTGATGAGAGGGACAGTCTGGAAGCCATCCTCGACGGAAGGTGGCTTGGTTCCCTTCTCGCTGGGGTTACTGTTCAGCTTCACCATCCTTATGCCTTTCTTCCCAGACCTAAGCAGAGCAGTGGGATTCTGGTTACAACAAGAGGTGGCAGGGAAAGGAGAAAGCTGATGGCACAGCAAACAGCACTGTCCTCAGCAGCTCCACTGGGGTGGCTCTCAACCTGGTGATCAGTCACTCGTCCTCTGCTATGTTTTCCTGACATGATTCCCATTGTTCATTGAAACTTCCTTAATCACCAAAATATGCCACCTGCCCTCAGGTTCCAATAGCCCTCAAATTTAGGGGTCTCAAGGAAAATCTCGGACCTACACACGCACAAAATACTAGGCTGAAAACAAATACCCAGGACACTAGAGCTAAAGCATTCACATAATCCCAGTGGGAAGGTTGTTCTTAGTGCAAAACGAAAACCTATCATTCAGGGTCCCCCTGCAGTATGATGAATTTCCTTCTAGTTGTTATTTTATTATAGTGCTTTTTCTTCAGGAGTACCCCTAAAACACAATAAATACATACAATGTCTCTATGTGTTCTCTTTTACATCATATGTTGATTGTACAGGAGACACAATTTCCTAAAACAAAAAGGCTGGCTTGAATCCGATTCTGTTATTCAACCATGGAATGCCTCCATTTCCTCAATAGCAAAGGGCCATTTTTTTTTTTTTTTTGGTTCCATGGAAAGTTAGCAGCCCCCATATTGCAAGATTGCCAACTAAATAAACAAATCACATTTATTTGTCTCCAGATCCCTTGGGAGTCAAATAGTGCTCCCTTCCCACCCTAAAAGCTTAGCACAACTGAATTTCTCTTATCAGCCCTGCTGATGGACCGTTATTAGACAAAACAGGGTCGCTCTGAGGGTGAAAGGACTGGTACAGGGTTGGAGGATATGGGGAGTGGTTATAGCAAAAGCAAATGCCTACTTACTGTGCTGCGCTCTTGGGGGTCAGAGCAGATTTAAGCCAATTTGAAGAGGAGGAGGACGGCTGGGAGTCCTCCCTCCTCAGCCTGAGCTTGCAGTGCTGAAAGGACAGCGCCTCGCGTGTGTCTGGATCCGAGCTTCTGAGAGCGAGGCGGGAGCGAGCGGGGAAGAGCTCCTGGCAGCTGCCTGCCTGCCTGCTCGCTCGCGCCCCTCCCACTGGGGAACGGGCTCCCACACCATCTGTCATCTGGCACCACCTGCTGTTTCTTATGCATGGCCACAACCACTGCATGGGACAAAACGGTTTCAAGAAAGTGGAAGGGATTGTGGCCACACACACACTACCATAATCCTTGTGCCTTTGGGATTGGAACTGGGAAAGTAGGAACATTCATTAGGAGAAGGAATCACTTCCTAAGATGTTCCAGAACAGTAGTATGAAACAGAGTTGTTCAAGACATAAAATGTGCGTGTGATCTGTGTTCAAGAGAGAAGAGCAAACTAATATTTACTGTGTATCTCCCATGCAATGGGCACTTTTCCAGCCTCTTTCACACTATTTCTCTCATTTGCAAAATGTGGTTCCTAACAGCATTTATATGACAGCGTTAGTATGAGGCATGAATGAGGCATATGCAAGTAGTGCCAAGCAGGGACATGGAACCTCTCCTCAAGCCTCAGCTACCCCGTCACCACTGCATTGTGATCATACAGGACAACCACCATCTAGCACCAGAGCCGGGATTAGAACTGTGATCCTTGCAGCCAAAGTTTGCTTCTAGCCTAGGACACGATAATGGCTTCCAGGCTGGTGTTTGGAATCAGACAGGGCAAAGTTCTAGCTTCACCAGATTTATGGATCTTGAATATTTTGTATTCACTTTCTAAGTTCCTATTTCCTTATTTTTGATGTGAGAATAATAACACATCTGTTGAAAAGCGATTGCAGATATGAGAAGAGATTGTGCTCAAAGAAACTTTTAGCTTAAGGACAAGGTTCCAAATGACTGAATTATTTCACCCTTGGAGGTGGCTCTTACATTCTCCTAAAATCCACTGAGTTCAGGACTGTTGCTGTGAGTTTTTCCCAGCTATGGTTCAAATCACTGTTGGCTGTTCATCCCCAACGGCAGTGCCGGTTATGATACACTTGATGAGGTCTAGCTATCTTGACTTTTGTAATAGCATTCACTTTTACTTTCAAAAGTACTCTGGTTTGCCCAATAAATTGTTTTGTCCCCCTACTTTGTGCTCATGTGCTGAGCATGCACTCTGCAGGTTATTATCAAAGGCCAGGAGAAAAACATACATTGTACCTATATTGTTCAGCAATGAAATGTGTGTGTGTGTGTGTGTGTGTGTGTGTGTTGGGAGAGGAAAAAGGGAGACAGGGAGGGACGGAGAGAGAGCAAAAGAGAGAGAGATTTCTGAGACAATAAAAGCTACTAACACAGTGAAGCTGCACAGGGTGATACTGATAGAATTATGGGAAGGAGGTGTTCCAATAAATGCTAGTCCCCCACTCCCGCCTTTCCAAATACCTCGAGGATTTGCAGATGTAAACACTGCCTAAGGACAATGAAATGCAGACAGCTACACTATGGGTAAACGATGAACACTTGTGTTCCATACTGTTATTGCTGCCTCCAAAAGAAAATTTCCTTTGACATGTCTAGTGATTAATTCGCACCCAGAAATTGCACTTTTAATAGTTCCAAACTTCTGCACCAGAAAGGAAACAATGAACAGAATGAAGAGTAACCCTATAGAAAGAGAGAAAATATTTGCAAACTATGCATTTGACAAGAGATTTATTAACCTCCAGAATATCTAAGGAATGTAAACAACTCAACAGCACAAATAACCCAAATAATCTGATTTAAAAACAGACAAAATATCTGAACAGACATTTCTCTAAAGAAGACATATAAATAGCTAACTATATGAAAAAGTGTTCAACATCATTAATCATCAGGGAAATTCAAATCAAATCACATTGAGATATCACCTCATCCTAATTTCAAAAGCTATTATTAAAAAGAGACCAAGAAATAACAAATGCTGGAGTGGATGTGAAGAACAGGGAACTACTGGTGGGGATGTAAATTAGTATACCCACTGTTAAAAACAGTATGAAGGTTCCTCAAAAAATCTAAAATGGAACCATCCTATGAAACAGCAATCACACTACTAGATTTACGTCCAAAGGAAATAAAATCAGAATGCCGAAGAGATAGTTGCACACACATGTTTATGGTAATACTATCTGCAATACCCTACGTGGAATCAAGCTAAGTGTCCACCAACAAATAAGTGGATAAACGAAATGTGGCATATACACAATGGAATGCTATTTGGCCATTAAAAATGAAATATTGTCATTTGCAGCAACATGGATGAACTTAGAGAACATTATGTTAAGTGAAGTAAGCCAGGCATGACAAGATAACTATTAGATTATCTCACTTATGTGTGGAATCTAAAAACATTAATCTCACAGAAATAGAATAGTGATTACCAAAGGCTGGGAGGGTAGAGGGCAGGGATGGAGGAGTAGAGATTGGTCAATAGGTACAAGGTTATATTTAGATAGAAGGAATGAGCTCCTGTGTTCTATTGTACAACAGGGTAACTATGTTTAGTAATAGTGTATATTTCAAAATATCTAAAAGAGAACTTTGTTCTCATTCAAAGAAGGAGTAAGTAAATGGATATGCTAAATACTCTGATTTGATCATTACACAATGTATACGTGTATCAAATCATTGTACTGTACCCCATAAGTATGTACAATTATCATGTGTCAATTTAAAACAGAATAAAGATAGTCTAAGAAAAAAAGACTTGTCTAATGACAATAAGAAATCCAGATTTCCTGATAAGTGAAGCCAAGAAAGAAGCTGCAAGAAAAAATAGAGCTGGAGTGATGTAGAAGATTTTCTCCTTGTTAAAGAGGTTCTTTTTATTTTTTCTTTCCTAGTTATTTTAAAATATATAATAGATTATTGTAAACTATAGTTTTTATAGTTCAAAACAAAAAATAACATCTTCTGATCAAATTTTCAATGCAAGTAGATGTAATATGTAAAACAACTACAACACAGAATGGAGGATAAAGGGATAGTACTGTGGTCATGTTTCCATTCTTCACTTGAAGTGGTGAAAGTATTGATTCCAACTAAACTGTGAAGTTAAGTATGGTTATTGTAATCTCTAGAACAACCAAGAATATCCAAAGAGATATAGTCAAAATGCAATGGATAAATTAAAATGGGATACAAAAAGTTAAAATCATCAAAAGAAGACGCCCCCCCAAAAAAACCCAAGGAACAAAACAATTGAAGAAACAGAAGAAAACAAATAATGAACTAATTAACTCAAATATAAACATATCAATACTCACATTAAATGCAAACAAACCAATTAAAAACAGAGTTTGTTGAGATGGAAAGAAAATATAAACCAAAGATATGCTGCCAAAAAGAAATTCACTTCAAATATCAAAATATATTCATATTCAAAATAATGGGATGGGCTCTCAGCGTTCAGCTCAGAGCCAGCCAAGGTACAACTACCTTCTGGCATGCTATATCTGGTTTCATCCAACACCAGCCACCTCTCCCATGCTGTCCAAGTGCAACAAGATTAAAGTACTACCTGAGGAATACTGGTACAGAAGTCAGTGCCATGTCTTCTCTAGCCCCTAAGATGAGCCCCCAGGATCTACCTCCAAAAACTGTTGATAATGATATTTCCAAGAAAATTGTTGATTGGAAGGGCCTAAGGATTATAATGAAATGGACCATTTATTTCAATAAAGGATCATCTGACAGCAATCAAAAAGAGAGAGAGAGAGTGAGAGAGAGAAAGAAAGAAAAACAGTGAAGTGATGAAAAAAGATACACCAGAATAACACTGACCAAAAGAAAGCTGGAATAGCTATGTTTATATCAGACAAAGTAGGCTCCAGGCCAAAGAAAATGACCAAAAATAAAGAGAAACATTACATATGATGAAACAGTCAATTCACTGAGATACTTAAAAATCCTAAATGTGTATGAATCTAATAACAACGCTTTAAATTATAGGAAGCAAAACTAATGTAACTAAAAAGAAAACCAAAACCCCACAATTATAGTTAGAGACTTCAATACATCTTTCTCACTAATTGACTGATGGAACAATCAGAAAATTAGCAAAGATACAGAACAGAGCTTTTCAGTTTCAGAACTATTTACATTTTAGACTGGATAAGTAGCAGGGAAGCTGTCCTGTGCATTTAGCAAATTTCCTATCTTCTACCTTCCAGATTCCAATAGCATCCTCCCCCCAACTTGGGACAATCAAAAATATTTCCAGACATTGACAAATGTTCCCTGAGGGAGGGGGACAAAACTCCCCATTAACAACCACTGCTGTAGAAGAACAGAACAACATCATCAACTAACTGGATCTAATTGACATTTATAGACTACTTCATCCAACAAGAGAAGAAACATTCATTAACTACACAGGGAATACTTACCAAGGTAGAAAATATCCTGTGCTATAACCAAACCTGAACAAATTTTCAAAAATGGAAATAAGACAAAGAACATCCTCTGACTATAATGGAATTAGATTAAAAATCAATGACAGAATAATAACAAGAAATATCTCCAAACAGTTGGAAATAAAACAACATACTTCTAAATAAACCATATGTCAAAAAGAAGCTCTCAAGGGAAATTAGAAAATATTTTGAACTGAAGAAAATAAAAATATAAACTATCAAAATTTGGAGAGTGAAGTTAGAGGAACAATTACAGTGTTAGATGTGCATATTATAAAAGAAGAAAGATTTTCAATAAATAATCTAGCTTTTCATCTATATAAAAGAAGAGTAAAATAAATCCAAAGAAAGCAAAAGGAAGGATAATAGAAGAACAGAAATCAATAAAATTAAAAATAAAAAAAATAGTAGAGCAAATCAATGAAGCCAAACACTGGTTCTCGAAAAAAAAAATAAGTAAATTTGATAAAACTCTAGGAAGACTGACAAAGAGAAAAGAGAAAATATACAAATTACCAATAACATGAAAAACAGAGACGGTAACACTGTCGAGTATGCAAACATTAAAAGAACAATAAAGAACGATTGCAAACAACGCTATGTACATATATGGACCAATTCTGCAAAAACCATGAACTATCAAAACTCATCAAAGATGAAATTATAATCTTAATAGTCCTAGCTATTAAGAAAATTAACTTTGTAGTTAAAAATATTTACCAGAAAAGTAATCTTCAAGTCCACTAGTGAATTAAATCAAATGTACTTTTTAATAACAGCACCAATTCTGTATAATCTCTTCCATAGAAGAAGGGACAAACAAACATCCAACTCATTTTATGAAGCCAGAATTACTCTGATTCCAAAACCAGAAAAAGACAGTATGAGACCAAAAGGAAAAAAAAAAAAACCTACGGGTCAACATACCTCATAAACATAGATGCAAAAATCAATAGAATATTAGAAAATAAGTCCAGCAGTAAATAAAAAGAGTAACACACCATAAACAAGTGAGTTTTATCCTAGTATTGATGGATAAAAAAGCATTTAAATTCCACTTACAATAAAAACTGTCAGGAAACTTGACGTAGAAATAAATTTCCTCAGACTGATAAAGGGCACCTTTATCTAAAAATATAGATAGATAGATAGATAGATAGATAGATAGATAGATAGATAGATATAGTCATTAGTCCTATTCAATATCATCCTTCGAAGTATACCAGCCAGTGCAATAAGACAAGAAAATTAAATAAGAAGCATACTTGGGAAAGAAGAACTAAAACTGATTATTTATATAGTAAATCCTAAGAAACCTAGTTTTCTTAATTCTTAGACCTAATATACTATAATAGGTGGGTTTAACAGTTATAGATACATGGACAGATACAAATTAATCTCATTTCTATATACCAGCGATGAATAAAAAGAAACAAAACTGTTCTTAAAATACCATTTATATTTCAACATAGATTTGAGGGGAAAAAATAACAAAAGAAACCTAAAAAAGAAAAAAATCATATAAAATTCCATTTACAATAGCTTCCCCAAAACAAAAACATTTGGTATAAATCTAGCAAAATGCGCATAGGATCTGTACGATGAAAATTACGAAATACTTCCTTTTGAAAGATTTCATAGACCTAAGTAAATAATGACATATCAAGTTCATGGATTGAATATTCAACATAGTAATGAAATAAACTTTATAAAACTTGATCTATGAATTTATTTTGATTCTAATATCTAGCAGGAATTTTTATCTTTTTATGATAAAGAAGATCATTCTAAAATGTATACGAAAAGGCAAAAGGACTAGAACCAAAAAATTCTTTTAAAAAAAGTAAAAGAATAATATTAGAAGAATCACCTATCTGATTTTAAGACTTACTATAAATCTACAGTATTTTAGAATTACTATAATGGCAATGGAATAGATATGTAGATTAATAGAAGAAACGAGAGAAAACAGAAATAGACTCATACGAATATGGCCAATTACTTTTTGACAAAAGTTAAAATGCAATTCAATGGACAAAAATAAATAGTCTTCATAGTATATAATATCTAATCTTCACATTGTACCTCATAAATGTACACAGTTATGATTTTAATTAAAAATTAATGAAAAATACTTTTTAAAAAAAAGGTGTTGGAACATAAAACTTGACCTAAAACTCATAACTTATACAAATATAGACTATAATTCTAAATTTAAAGTATAAAACCATAAAACAGCAGTTTGCAACCTGTGGGTCACGACCCCTTTGTAATGATGAAAATACATCCTGCGTATTAGATATTTACATTATGATTCATAAAGTAGCAAAATTACAGTTATGAAGTAGCAATGAAAATAATTTTATGGTTAGAGGTCACCACAACATGAGGAACTGTATTAAAGGGTTGCGACATTAGGAAGGTTGAGAACCACTGCCATAAAATGTTTAGATTAAAACATTGGAGATACATCTGCATATGATGGGTGCTAAAAATAATAAGTAAAAATGAAACACAGGAGAAAATCTTTGTGTCCTAGGGTTTGGATAACAGTTCATACACTTGACACCAAAATCATAATCTATAAAAGATAAGATTGATAAATTAAAGTTCATTAAATTTTAAATTTTACTTTGCCAAAGAGCCAATGACACTGTTAAAATAAAATGAAAAGACAAGCTACGTCTGGGAGAAAATATTTTCAAGTCATGTACCTAATGAGAGACTCATATTCGGAATACATAAAGACTCTCAAGACTCAACAATAAGAAAACAGTTTAGAAGCAGACCAAAAAATTGGACTGACACTTCATCAAATAGGATAAATAGATAGCAAATAAGCACATTAAAGGATATTAAAATCATTAGCCATTAGGGTCCTGGAAGAGGACATAATTAATAAGCTTTCCTGTGAATAAGTGTATCAGATCCCTTCCTGAAAGCTCATTTTTATAGAGAATAAAATGAAGTATGATTAAATGGAAGAAAGCAGCTTAAAGGAAAGGAAGAAATGCTTTGAAGGTAAACTTTACCTGCTTCCCAACTTTGTCCAATGAGGCAATAATGTAGAGTGGGAAAAACATAGATGACCCAATTGACACGGGGTTTTTAATTCGGTTCCAGGTCTTGAAGAACTCAGAGTCCACTAAAAGTAACAGACTCGCTAACAAATAATTTCATAGGCCTTCCTGTGTGCCAAGCACTATGATAAAGACTTTGAAAGCACTGTGTTTTAATCTTAACAGCTAAGCTCTGAAGTGAAGATAATAATACCTGACATTTATCGAGTACCTGCTACATATGTGCCAAGCACTAGACTAAGCACATATCCCATATAATACCATTTAATTCTCCCGATTACTGAAATCGGTACTGTTAGTATCTCTGTCTTACAGACGAGAAAATTAATCTCAAAGAAGTGACATCCCAGTGTTAAATAGCTAGGTAGGCCATACAAAATTGCAACTCAAATCTGTCTGAATTGAGACACTAACATGATTACTATGACAAAGAAAGCATGGGCTGCAGCAGCAACACAAAGAAAGAGTCCATTACCCACTCCTAGCTTAGCAACAGAAAAGATTTCCTAAGAGGAACACCCGAGAACATATAGGAATCAGGAAGGCAAAGAAGGTGAAGCTTGGCAAAGGCCTGGACAATTCCCAGGAATGCTGAGTAGTCTGGTCTGACTGGAGTATAGTGGGAGAGTGGCGGTCATGTCAGGAAAAGCTTTCCTGCGTGTATTCACCAAGACTGCAGTATGGAGTAACAAGTGTGTGGAGCTACCCTAGACAGAATCAGGAATGTATTGATTCAAGCAGCCCAGCTGTGGGGACCACAGAGTTAGATGATCTATCTATCTACCTACCTACCTACCTACCTACCATCTCTAGCGCTCTCCGTGCTGGCTTTCTCAGACCATCTTCCTCCATAGGATACAAGTTAAGGCTAATAAGAGCCTTCAGGACCACTTCTAGGAATGGCCACTGAGACTCCTTTCTATAAAGTATAATGTTTAATTTCCAAACATTTGGGGATTCTTCCAGATATCCTTCTGTTGTTAATCAACAATTCACTGCACTGTGATCAGAGAGTGTAGAACACCTGATATAATTCCTCTGAAGTTTCTTAAGACATACTTTATGGCTCAGCATATGACCAATTTTGGTAAATGTTTTATGCGCACTTGAAAAGAATGTAAATTTTTTATTGTTGGGTACAGTTTTATAAAGGTTAACATGGTCATATTTGTTATTATATATATATTTTTTTTAATTATACATGTATTTTATTATTCTTCATTACATTATTCCCCACCCCACCCCCCAGTGGTAAGACAGAATTTATTTACAGAAAAGAATACAGGAAACACTAAAGCTCCTGGTAGAGGGAGAGAATTCTAGTGGGGAGAGAGAAGCTCTCTCTGTTTCTCTCCTGGTCGATTTGTTATTATATTGTTCAAACATTTTTTTTCTCTTCCTATTCTATCAGTAACTACAGTAAACATGCTAAAATCTCTCACTATAACTGTGAACTTACCTATGTCTCCTTTCATTTATGTTAGCTTTTATTTTGTA
>CAUYON010039786.1:0-11369 GCA_963573935.1 Arctocebus calabarensis | reverse complement strand
AGACTATAAGCACTCACCAACTGTGCCTAGAAATGGTTTTTGACAAATAAATACACCTATTTGTGGTTACCCCAAGTCAAGATATAGAACTTTTTTTTTTTGAGGTCTCAGTCTTGCTCTTGCTTAGACAGCAATCCATCTGCCTCAACCTCCCAGAGTGCTAGGATTACAGGTGTGAGCCATTGTGTCTGGCCAACATATTGAACTTTTTTTTTTCTTGCAGTTTTTTTGGCTGGGACTAGGTTTGAACCCACCACCTCCTGTATATAGGGCCAGCACCCTGCTTCTTTGAGCCACAGGTGTTGCCCAACATATTGAACTTTTTTTTGGAGACAAAGCCTCAAGCTGTCACCCTGGAGAGAGTGCTGTGACATCACAGCTCACAGCAACCTCCAATTCCTAGGCTCAAGCAAGTCTCCTGCCTCTGCCTCCCAAGTAGCTGGGACTACAGGCACCTGCCACAATGCCCAGCCATTTTTTGGTTGCAGCTGTCATTGTTGTTTGGCGGGCCTGGGCTGAATTTGAAACCGCCAGCTCAGGTGTACTTGGCTGGCACCTTAGCCTGTTGAGCCACAGGCCTATGCCGTTTTATCTTGATATCCTCTATATTTGTAAATGATGTTCCCTCTTTTTTTTTTTTTTTGCATTTTTTGGTGGGGACTGGGTTTGAACTCTCCACCTCCAGCATAAGGGGCCGGCGCCCTCACTGAGCCACAGGTGCCTCCCCCATATTGAACTTTTTAATCACTTCACAAAGTTCCCTCTTGCTTCTTTGCCATGAATCTCCCACCCCACTTCAGTCTCAGACAACCAAGAATCTACTTTCTCTCACTTTAGGTTAATTTTGTCTATTATAGAATTTATATAAATTTCATCATACAGTATGCACTCTTTTGTATTTGGATTTTCTTTTTTATTTCTTTTGAGGTGGGATTATAAACTGCTGAGATTACAGGTGTGGACCACAATGCCTGGTCCAGCATATTTGTGAGATTAATCTATGTTATTGTGTTTAGCAGTAGTTAATTTTTTTTTTTTTTTTTGAGACAGAGCCTCAAGCTGTCACCCTGGATAGAGTGCTATGGCATCACAGCTCACAGCAACCTCCAATTCCTGGGCTCAAGCGAGTCTCTTGCCTCTGCCTCCCAAGTAGCTGGGACCACAGGCACCCACCACAACGCCCGGCCATTTTTTGGTTGCAGCCGTCATTGTTGTTTGGCAGGCCCGGACCCGGGCTGGATTCGAACCCACCAGCTCAGGTGTACGTGGCTGGCACCTTAGCCTGCTGAGCCACAGGCGCCAAGCCTGTAATATTTCTAAGATACTTACTACCATGTCTGGCATGTATTCAACACTTAATAAGTGTCAGCAGCTATTAAGGACATCAGATGAATAGGGCTTTACAAGCACTGACTCTGTGGGACACAAGAGGGACCCCGGCGAGGGGCCGGGGGTTGCATGTTAACAAATTTAAGTCATAAAATCAGAAAAGACCCATTCAGGTAGATGTACAGTGCTGGAGAGGAAAATGTCTCCTGGCATACATGTTATTTGCAGCAAAACAAAACAAATCCGTGAGCTGCTTACTGCAGATGGGGGAGGGAAAGGAAGGCCTGAGAAATGTCTTGCCATCTTGTAGTAGTAAATAGAAAATGAGTTGCAAGGTACTGATTGCTGCTAATTTAAGACACATAAAAACTACCAATAGTAGCTTTATGTTTTCCCCCTTTTTAATGTTGTTTACTAAAGGTAAAAGAGTCATACATTTACATGCATTATTTTTATCTCTTTTTCCTATTTTCATGTTCTTCTACCTGTTCTACTCTTTTTTATTCAACCCGTCACTCCCCGTGCAAACTTCATTTTTGTGCCTGGGAATCTTCCACTGTGCTATTTTCCCTGCCTGGAAGCCCCTGATTTGTCTGCCTCTGTACTTGGCAGCCTCTTACTGCTCAACCAGCTACTACCTTTGTGAAGCATTTCCCAAGACCACTAGCCATCCATGGCCCCTTTCTCCTTTGATTCTGTGAGCCTCTGCTTAATGTTTCTTTTATAGCATCTTTCATATCGGGCTTTAGTTCTTTGTGTACATATCTATCTTTCCCTTTGCACTGGGAAATCTCTGAGTAGAGGAAAGCATCCTTCCCTCCTTCCCCTCCTTCATCAAACATGTATTTGATGTCAGGCTTGGTGCTGGGTCTGTGGATCCAGAAATGACTTAGACATAGCACCTGTTCTGGAAGGGGGAGACCGACACAGTGTGGGAGCCATTACAGAGCCAGGCACTGAGCTAAAACCTTAAATAATTCTTTCATTTAATCTCCTAAAATGAATCTATTATGGTTCTCATTTTACTGTTGAAAAAGCTGAGCCAGGGAGGAGATGTAACCCTCAGAAGAACAGAGGGCTAGCAAGTGGCTCTAATTCCAGTGTCAAGGTGGGCAGGCAATGCCTGGCAGCATCATGACTGTGAGAAGGATTTGGCCGCGTGAAGGAGTTGGGATAAGGAATTCTAGGCAGAGAGATAAGGCTGTACAAAGTCTTGGGGCTGAGAGAGCACTGTTCTTCAGGGACTTGCAAGAGTCTTAGTCATCTCTGCATTCCTGGTATTCATATGGAGCTCAGCACATAACAGGTGTTCATTATGCCTGTAATCCCAGCACTCTGGAAGGCCGAGGCAGGTGGATCCCGTGAGCTGAGGTATTCAAGAATGACTAAGACTGTACAGGGCTTAATAGTAGATATTTTAGGTTTTGTGGGCCATGTGTCTATGTCCCAACAAGTCTGCTCTCCATTGTAGTGTGAAAGCTGTTATAGACAGTAAGCAAATGATTTGATATGGCTGTGTTTTAATAAAACTTTATTTATAAAAAAAATATGGTGGGCCAAATTTAGCCTGTGGGCCCTGATAGCAGGTCCCTGCTCTATAGCATCTCCAGCTGGAGTGTTAGAGGGAAATGCCAGGATAATAACTGTTTCTCTACATGAAACAGAAGCTGTTAGTTAAATGCTCAATGTGAAGCAGTGGGCAGAGGAAAGAGTGGTGCTGTGTGAAGTTTTAAAGATGATTAAGCAAAACCCGGCTTTACTTCTCCATCCCAACTGCTTTTGTTTCTTTTCATTTCTATAATGTATATATGTGTGTGTGTGTGTGTGTGTGTATACACATACACATATGTGTTTTTGGCTGGGTCTGGATTTGAACCCATACACCTCTGGCATATGGGGCTGGTGCCCTACTCCTTTGAGCCACAGGCACCACCCATTTCTAATATATATTTTTTGAGACAGAGTCTCAAGCTGTCGCCCCTGGTAGAGTGCTGTGCTGTCACAGCTCACAGCAATCTCCAACTCTTGGGCTTAAGCGATTCTCTTGCTCCAGCCTCCCAAGTAGCTGGGACCACAGGCACCCACAACAATGCCTGGCTATTTCTTTCTTTCCTTTTTTTTTGCTGTTGAGGTTGTCATTGTTGTTTTAGCTGGCCTGAGCCAGGTTTGAATCTGCCAGCTTCAGTGTATGTGGCCGGCGCCCTACCCACTGAGTTATGGGTGCCACCCTAATTCTAATTTTTTTTTTTTTTGAGACAGAGCCTCAAGCTGTCACCCTGGATAGAGTGATGTGGCATCACAACTCACAGCAATCTCCAATTCCTGGGCTCAAGTGAGTCTCTTGCCTGTGCCTCCCAAGTAGCTGGGACTACAGGCTCCTGCCACAACACCCGGCCATTTTTTTTTCTTTTATTTTTGGTTGCAGCTGTCATTGTTATTTAGCGGGCCTGGGCTGGATTCGAACCCGCCAGCTCAGGTTTATGTGGCTGGCGCCTTAGCCCGTTGAACCACAGGCGCCGAGCCTAATTCTAATATTTTCAAAGTGAGAAAACAGAGGTGAAAATTTTTTTTGCATTAACAATGAGATTAAGGGAAAGATTTTGTAAAGTGATGTTGGTTACCATGGCATTCCTGGTACAATGTGTTAGAAAATCCAAATAAAAGGGCAAGCTTTTATCTCTCCATGTGACTCAATTAATTTTAATCTATAGTATGAAAATTATCCACTTGGCTCCTAGAGATTAGCTTGCTTTATTAGGGTATCAAAAATAGGCAGAAAGAAAAGAAAATATGCTTGGAAATGCTTTGCTTTTGTTTGAAAATGTCAGTACACAGTTAACTATGGCAAAACTTAGAGGGTGTAAGTAGGTTAGAAGAGAGGTTTTTTTTTTTATTGGCAGTTTTTGGCTGTGGCTGGGTTTGAACCTGCCACCTCTGGTATATGGGGCCAGTGCCCTACTCCTTTGAGCCACAAGCACTGCCCAGGAGAGAGAGGTTTAGTCATTATTTGATAAGTGTGGAGGAAAGAAAATGCCACAAAGCATTTTCTCTGTGGGATGCATTTACTTACCATCTTTTGAGATTGTTTGTAAGGGGGGTGTGCATTAGTTTTCTATTGCTGCATCATAATTATACCCACATTTAATAGCTTAACACAAAATACCTTTGTTATTTCACACGTTCTGTGTCAAAAATCTAGGCACAATTTGGTTGGATCTGCTGCCTCAGAGTTCTCATGAGGCTGCAATTAAAATTTCACCTTGGTTGAAGTTTCATCTGAAGGTTCCACTGTGGATGGACCCCTTCCCAAGGTCTTGTGGATGTTGACCAAATTCAGATCTGCAAGAATTGTTGTATTGAGGGTCTCAGTACTTAGCTGGCTGTTGGCTGGAGGTCACACTCAGATCCTTGCCATGTGGGCCTCTCCAACATGGCAGCTTCCTTCATCAAATCATGAGAGTTGAGAGGGCAATAGAGTTGGCTAGCAAGATGGAAGCCACAATCTTACATAACATAAATATGAAAGTAATAGAAGTGATAGCCCATCATCTTCGCCATATTCTATTGATTTGAGGGAGATCATAGGTCCTGCTCCTACCAAAAAGGAAGGAATTATACAAAGACATGAAGGGATGCTTTGGGGCACATTTTAGAGTGACATAAGAGAGACAGTAATGAGAGTAAGTACACCACCACATTAAGAGGGCCTTGGAAGCTGTATTTACTCTTAAGGGTGGGTTATTATTGACAGTGAAAGAGGAGGGAAGAATGTGTGTGTAGATCACACAGTTGCTATCTTTAACTAGAATCTCCGTTTGGCTGCTGGAAAATTTGAACTGTGGAGAGACCATTCATTCTCATTAAATCTAGGTGCTAGAATATAACAGTGGATATACAGAATCCATGTAACAATTGGAACTTGTTTAATAACAAGCAATAGAAAACCCAACTCAAATGGCTTAAGAAAATGGAGAATTAGCTTATGTAACTGGAAATTCCAAGAGTAAATGTCACTTCAGGTATGGCTTTCAGGGTGTAAGCAGTTTATTTTATTTATTTGTTTACTCTTTTGGTTAGGGTTATTGGAATATAATTTATGTAGAGCAAAATCTACCCTTTTAGTATATAATTTCATAAGTTTTGACAAGCAAATACGGTCATGTAACCCCCACCATAATTGAGATGCAGAACATTTCCATGACTCCCCTAAATTCCTCTTGTCCTTTCATAGTCAGCTTCTGCTCCTAACCTCAGCCCCCGATAACCAGTAATCTCTTTGCCTTGTTCAGAATATCTTTTAAATGGAATTATATATCATGTAGTCTTTTGAGTCTTGCTTCTTTCACTCAGCACAACGCCTTTGAGATTCACCTGTGTCACTTCATCTATCAGCAGATCTTTTCTTTTTATTGCTGAGTAGTAGACCACGAATAGATGTTCGTCAATTTGTTTATCTACGAACTAACTGAAGGGTATTTTGCTTGTTACCATTCTTTGACAACTATAAATAAAACTGGTATAAACATTATGAATTTCTTTTTTAGTTTTCATTGCTCTGGTAAACACCTAGCAGTGAACTTGCTTGATCAGGCAGTAAATCTATGTTTAACTTTATAAGAAACTGCCAAGTTGGTTTCCAAAATGGCTGTACCATTTGCATTCTAGTTAGCAGTGAATGAGAATTCCAAATGCTCCCTAGTTGTATCAGTAATTGTATCCTCAGTTTTGTTTATTTATTTATTTATTTATTTAGGCCACTCTGATAGGCATGCAGTGCTACTCAAGGTGGTTTTAATTTTCATTTTCCTAAGAACGAATTATGCTGATTATCTGTTTATGTGTGTATTGGCTAATTGTATTCCCTCCTTGGTGAAGGGTCTGTACAAATCTTTTGCCTATTTTAATAATTGAGTATGTACATATTTTGAGAATAAATGTCATTCTTGGATAGAATTCTCACAAGTTGAGTTTGAGTAAATAGGAGTAAAAGGACAATGAGGTGTCCTTTTATGAACTGATGCTCTCTTAAAAAAAATAAAATGTAAAAGAACATAAGAGTTCCAGAGACAATAAAATGACATCACATTAAAAATTACATTGTTCTTTTCTTAGCATTGAATTTTTGGAGTTCTAAAAATATATTCTGGATGTAAATTTTCATCTGATATATGTTTTGCAAATATTTTATCCCAGTCCGTAGGTTACATTTTTATTATTTTAACAGTGTTCTTTTTTTCTTTCTGTAGAGCAGAAGTTGTATAAAATATTATGAAATATCACTTACCAATTCTTTTTTTTTTCCTGGATCATTCTTCTCGTCTCATAGCTAAGAAATCTTTGCCTAACACATGATCACAAAAATTTCTTTCTATGTTTTCTTCCAAAAGTTGTATTGCTTTGGGTTGTACATTTTGATCTATAATTTATTTTGAGTTAATTTTTATATAAAATAAGTGCAGAAGTTTATTTATTTATGTTTTGCCAATGGCTTCTCAGTTTGGCACCAGTTTTGAAAAGACAATATTTTTCTTTACTAAATCTCTTCAGAAGTTTGTAAAACATGACTACATAAGCATGGATCTCATTTTGACCTCTCTATCCTGACTCTTTCTTAATATTGACTTCATTTTCAGGTAGACTCTTTTTTGTGGTTTTAAGATATCTGACAGTTACTCCTGAAACCCCATTCTTCAGCTTTATGTTCTGTGAAAGATAATCATCTTTGGTTTCGTATTCTCTACAAAAATCCTGAAATTAATCCAGTCTGATCAGATCAGTTTAGGTCATGTGATACATACAATCATTGCCTCAGTCCTGGCCCCTTCTCCACCTGCAGGGCTAGGAAGGTGCCCCACTCAGCCCATGTAACTATATTTGGAGAAGAGTGAATCCTCAAAGAAAAACCAGGACACTGATAAAATGGGGAAAATGTATGTTGCACAGGCAAACAAACAATAGCAACCAAACACCCCAATAAGTAACCGTGATTGCTCCTAACTCAAGGATTTCAAGTGTAATAAAGACACCACAGGGAAGAAAACAAATTATAATAGACGTCAGAGTATAGTAATTGAAGGGAGTATAAGGAAGAAAACAAATTATAATAGACGTCAGAGTACAGTAATTGAAGTGAGTGTAAGGTGGGGCGGTGCCTGTGGCTCAAAGGAGTAGGGCACTGGCCCTATATGCCAGTGGTGGCAGGTTCAAACCCAGCCCAGGCAAAAAACTTCAAAAAAAAAAAAAAAAAAAAGAAAAGAAGAAATGAAGTGAGTGTAAGGGATCAATGAAGGAATAATTAAATCCATCTGGGTGCTTTGGGAAGACTTCTGGGATCTGATATTTAAAATGGGTTCAAACAATTTTTTAAAAAAATACAAGTGAAATATAACATGTTTAAAGAAAAGAGCAGAAGAAAAATATATGACTCACTACATTATCTTAACGTGAGCACACTTGCATATTTAGTATCACCAAAGTATTCCCTTTTCTCCAAAAGTTTCTTACTTCCATGATGAGTTTTAATATCAGAGATTAGCTTTTGAAAACTTTTTAATTTTTTCAGAATGTCTGTTCAGAACTCCATAATTTTAACAATTTATGAAACAATATAAATAAAATTGGGAAATATGAATCCACTTATCCTTACTTATTTTATACAACATATGCCTTTGAGATGCATCCTTATAGTTGCATGTAGTCATCTATGGATGCATAGCTAATTTTCACTGCTGTATAGTATGCCACCTTATAATTAAATTGCCAATGATTTATTCATTTTCTTGCTGTTGCATGTTTATTTCCAGTTTTTGACTGTTAAAAAGTGTGGCTGTGTGTTGCTTTGAACAATTTTGTACTTGATTTTTGTTTACATGTGTAGATAGTTCTATTTCTAGGAGTAAAATTTCTGAGTCATAGAATATGAATACATGTTCAAATTTGGTAGATTCTGCTAAACAATTTTCGAAAGTGCGCATATTAATTTGAACCTGCGCAAGCAGTGGGTGGGAGTTGCAGTTGCTCTGTGTTGTCCTCAACAGTTCAGAGTGTTATTTTTTTTTTTAAATTTCAGTCATTCTAATATATTTGTAGTGGCATTTCATAATTGTTTTATTTTGCAGTTTACCTAAATGGCTAATGATGGTGAACAACTTTTCATCTGGCTACTGACCATTTAGATGTTCTTGTTTTGTGTTTTTCCCAGTCTTTCCTTCATTTTTTTTATGAGTTTTTTTTTTCCTGTATTGATTTAGACAGGCGGGATACTCAGCACTATACTAATGAGGAATGAGCTGTGGAATTGATTTAGAAACGTTTTATACTCTTGTATGAGTCTCTTTTCATTTATATACTGTAATGATCTCCTTCCACTATGAGGCTTGCCTTTTCACTTTCTCATTGGTGGTTTTTCATGCACAGATGTTCTTAATTTTAATAAAGTTCATTTTACCAATCTATTTCTTTATAGCTAGTGCTTTTGACCTGTCCAAGAAACCATTTCCTACATGACAATAATGAAGATACACCTTATATTGCCTTCCTGATGCTTAATATTTTACATTTTATATTTAGAACTACAAAATTTGAGATTTATTTTTATGTATCATGCGAGACAGGGGTTAAGTTTTGTTTTTTCCCCCATGGTTATCCATTTAATCTGGCACCATTTATTGAAAAGACTTACTATTCTGCCATGTTAATAGAAATCAAGTGTTCATAGATGTAAGGGTCTGTTTCTGGATGCAATTCTTTTTAAATGGTTTATTTTCATGCTAATACCACAATCTTCCTGTCAATCATAATACATTTTAATTCTTAGTAGAATATGCCCTTCTACTTTGTTATTTTTTTCAGATTGTCTCAGCGAGTCTTGACTCTTTGCCTTTACACATACATTATAAAATCAGTTTCTCAATTACCCTGGATCAGGTGCAGTGGCTCAAGCCTGTAATCATAGCATAGCATTGGGAAGTCGAGGTGGGGAGATTGTTTGAGCTCAGGAGTTTGAGACCAGCCTGAATGAGACCTAGTCTCTGCTAAAAATGGAGAAAACTAGCTAGGTGTTGTGGTGGGTGCCTATAGTCCCAGCTACTCGGGAGGCTGAGGCAGGAGGATGGCTTAAACCCAGAGCTGTGACACCACTGCACTCTACCCAGGGTGACAGAGTGAGACTCAAAAGAAAAAAAAAACAAAACACCTTCACTTCTCAATTTATAAAACAGGCAACGAACAACACCGACTTGGAAATTGATTGGAATTATGCTAAATCTGTAGATCAATTTGCAGACGATTAATATTACTACAGTATGGAGTGCTGCAACCCAGGACCTTGGTTTATCCCTTCATTTACTTAGGTATTTAAACATTTTAATGAATAACATTTTAGGGTTTTTCATGTAGCAGTTTTGCATATATATTGCTAATTTTTTTCTAGGTATTTTACTTTTTTTTTTTTTTGAGATAGTGTCTTATTTCATCACCCTGTGTAGAATGCTGTGACATCATAGCTCATCATAGGAACCTCAAACTCTTGAGCTCAAGTGATTCTCTTGTCTTAGTCTCCTAAGTAGCTGGGACTACAGGCACCTTTTTTTTTCTTTTATTTAAGACAGTCTTGTTAGACTGGTAAAGTGCCGTCATTTCATCATAGCTCATGGCAACCTCAAACTCCTGGGTTCAAGAGATCCTCCTGCCTTAGCTTCCTGAGTAGTTGGACTCCAGGTGCCTGCCACAATGCCAGGCTAAGTTTTTCTGTTTTTCATAGAGGAAAAACAGGGTGGTGCCTGTGGCTCAAGGAGTAGGGCGCCAGCCCCACATATCGATCGTGGTGGGTTCAAACCCAGGCCCAACCAAAAAACAACAACAACAAAAAAAACTGCATAGAGAAAAACAGTTCTTGCCCTTGCTGAGGCTTGTCTTGAACTCCTGAGCTAAAGCAATCATTCTCCTTGGTTTCCCAGAGTGCTAGGATTACAGGTGTGAGCTGTAGCACTTAGCCATGTGTTTTCTATTAAAAATATTATTATAGCTGGGCGCGGTGGCTCATGCCTGTAATCCCAGCACTGTGGGAGGCTGAGGCGGGAGGATTGCTTGAGCTCAGGAGTTCGAGGCTCGTCTGAGCGAGAGTGAAACCCCGACTCATGAAAAAAATGGAAAACCCAGCCGGGCACAGCGGCCTCGGAGGCTGAGGCGGCAGGATGCCCACAGCCGGAGTCTGAGGTTGCAGTGAGCTACGACGCCACGGCACTCTGTTCAGGGCATAGGGTAGAACTCTGCCTCGACAAAAAAAAAAAAAAAAAAAAAAAATTATTATAAATGGATTTTTTTTGTTTTCTAAATGTTTGTTGGTATATTAAAACACATTTGATACTTTTGTATTTATCTTGATGGACTGGAGTTTTGAAATCTTGTCTTTTTCTTGGTAGGTGAGTTGAAGCACATATCCCCATATGTTCTCCAGATCTCCCAGACTCACTGCACATGGGATTCAGGGTTGCTGTTATTGTTCAACTCCAGGGAGCAGCAATGACATTGTAGTTCATGTACTCAGAAAAGGCCATTTACATAAAGTAGAATATGACAGGGGCCCTATACATTGTGTAACCCGGACTACCATGTCAGAAGCACACAAAAGGTGGAATTTTCCAATTTTTTAATGACTAAACTATTTCTTACTAAAAGAAAAGATGTTTCCCTCCTCCAGCCTGTTGTAATTGAGAAATGAAATAGCACTGCCATGTGGGAGAGCTCCACCCTCCCCCTTCTGCATAGTCTAATCCTCACTTTAAGTTTTATATCCAATTACACTTAAATTACCTTTGGGGTCCAAAGATAACATAGTTGATTCCTGATTTAGCAGGGAAGAATGAGAAACTATTATTATTATTATTTTTGAGACAGAGCCTCAAGCTGTCACCCTGGGTAGAGGGCTGTGGCATCACAGCTCGCAGCAACCTCCAACTCCTGGGCTCAAGCGAGTCTCCTGCCTCTGCCTCCCAAGTAGCTGGGACTGCAGGCGCCTGCCACAACGCCCGGCCATTTTT
>CAUYON010039785.1:0-25271 GCA_963573935.1 Arctocebus calabarensis | reverse complement strand
TTCAGACTACCCTATAACCACTGGGAATCCTGTTTTTTAGTCTCTACCCCATGTCAAAAGTGAAAAGTGGAACACTTGGATGGAGGTGGAACATACTATTCTTAGTGAAACATCACAGGAATGGAGAAGCATGAATCCTATGTATTCAACTTTTGAGGACAATTAATGGCAATCAATGACACAGTGGGGCATGGGGGAAGGAGAGAGCAGACAGAGGAGGGAGGAGGTGAGGGAAAGAAAACAAAAAAAAAGAAAAGAAAAGAAAATAGTGACTAACTTTCATATAAATTGGATTCAATTTTGACCAAAGTACATTACTTAAATATTAATTTTTTAATTCAACTTGTCAATATGTTGTTTAGGTTATTGCATCCTCATCTATAAGTGAAACATGTTTGTAATTTCTCTTTATAACAATATATTTTCTCCATTTTCAATATCAGGTGTATCCAGATCAAGTAGAATGATATTGAAATACTTCTTTTTTTATTGTTTATAAGATTTCTGGAATTGCTTGTTTTGTAAAATCATTGTGGTCTATGAGTTTATGACAGTTTGAATTTTGTTATTTAATTTAATTCATTGCTTAATTACTGTTTTCCTATGAATGACTATACTGTGGTTAATATGTTAGCATAGCAGTTTTCCCAGATAGTTATTTGTTTGTTGGGAGGTTGGGCTTTGGAGGGGCAGAGTTAATACTTTGCATGAAATATCATATTTTTTAACAGTGAAATTGCTTTCTCTTTTGTCTTGTGATTTTTTTTTGAGGTGAAATTTAAGTTTTTGTGTGAGTAGTACTATTATACCTATTTGAGTTTCTTGCTTGTACTGTATCACATCACACCTTTGTTTAATTCTTAATAAACTGTTCACTTGTTAAAAAAAAAAAAAGTGCTGAGCAAGACAAGCTGAGAGCTTGATAAGTGCCTCTGGGTATCTCCCCACAGTGCCCAAGCTCTTACAATGACTCTCCAGGGCCACACCTGAAGGGGCGTGGTCTCCTACACCGTGTAAAGCTAACTGGTTTCACTTGTGCTCCTTGAGGTAAGTGACCCTGAGAAGGGACATTTTAAGTACTTGGGCTAAAAGTGGGGGAAAATTTGGGGGGGAAAATTCTTTCCCATGTCACTGAAGTGGCCTAGTTGAAAAAGCAGGCAGTTACGCCCTAAAGGAAAGAATGTGCTGGAGGGGCTTGCCAAGTTGAAGCTGGGAATCGGTTACTTGCTCTGGGGAATGGGCTGCTGCACTTTGTCCCCTTACCAAAACTTACAATAGCTTTCAGTTAATCATATAGGGAAGTAGGCAAGCAGAACAGATAACCCAACGCTTTTGTTGTTTATGTCCATTGTTGTTCATCTTTAAGCAGGACATTCTTAGTTTAGAAAGGTGTGTACTGTGTTTTTGCTGCATTAATGCTAACAAGGAATTGTTATGACAGTTTCTGTTACCTTTTGTGTTCTTTATTCTTGGACATTGTTATCTGATGATTTGGAGTATATAAGAATCTTAGTAAAGATGGGTTTTTGTTGAATGCCTGAGAGAGCATCAGCCATTCCCTTTCAGACAAAGCATTCCGTCTGCGGTGCTATCTCTGCGTCATCAATCAGGGGGGCTCGCTGGTGGCAACAAACTCCTCAAAAATCACTTGGGATTGATGCCCAAGTGTGAGGCCTTGAAAAATCCCTGCAAAGGTTATGCTGTGGGCACTGTCAAGGCTGATGGGGGCAGCTGCAAGCTGCTGGAATCCACAGTCTCCAGCCCGCAGCCCATCAGATGTACAGGCATACTATCTATGGTGATAGCTATCTCTTGTACTGTTCACTCTCTGAAAAAGTAGAACTTCTCTTGTTTATCTCTGCTTTCCTTTCCAAGTGTTCCCAAACCATTGGTTTAATAATCCACTCTAGAATTTGTCCAGTAGTTGAAAGTGTGCTTATTTATACATTGCCTTAGAGAACTCTCTTTGTACCATTAATGAAAATTGGCCTAGGCTACACCTTCTTGACTGTGTAGGTTTTTGTGCTTCTGCTGACCATGTGCTTTCATTCCCTCTGTTGGTTCTTTCTAACCTGTGGAATTGAAATTTCCTGAACTACAAGCTAGAACCCCACTGATATGAAGAAGCCAGAAATGTCTGGGCAAGCTCCTGACCTCATGTGAGCCTCCCAGTGATGCTGGGCCATCGTACTCCACTCTCCGATATCACCCACTGGGGCAGATGTGAGAAAACTAGAAGAAAAGTGCTGTGATTGCCCTTCCCTCAGAGGGTTTTCCCAAGCTGGCTCAGACACTATTCATTTCCACTATCTCTCAGAAAATGTTTTACAGGCTTCTTTCTTGTTCTTACAATTTTAGGAGATAGGTAAGTATAATGTTATTCTTAACAGCTTAAACTGTTTTTGTATTTGTCCTTGGAAAAGAGCCTATCCCATTAACAACTCAGAGTTCAAATCTGGCTTGCCTATGACCTTGGGAAGTTCTTTTAAATCTCCCAGAATCTCACTTTTCTCAATTGGAAAGACTCTGTCATTGTTTTTTTTATAAGGTACTTGCAATGATTCAGTGCAATAATGAATGTGAAGTACTTTGCCCAGAGGTTTCACAAATATTTACTCTCTTTGAGTAAGTGTGTCTTCTTCCATCAAAACTTCAGGTTGTTTTCTTTCTTTTTTATTGGTTCAGGCTCAGAGGATTCCATACTGTCCCCCTTTTCTCCCTCTTTATGGGCATGAATGAGAACTGCCTTGCCTCCCTCTCAATGCATTTCTAGTTGTACTCTGTCTTGAAAGTTTCTGCCAGGGACAGACTGACAGTCTGCTTTGGATTTTCCTAAATCTACTTGTGTAAACTTAATTCCTAAGGAAAAGCAGTCCTGTACCCAGGGGCCACATGCCTGCCTCGTCAAACCGTTCCAAGGATCTAAGGACCCATTCTCTTGAGAGTTCACTTCATGGCAGGATTATCACCCATGATAATGATAGGCCAGAATAATCCTCTCAGTGAGAGGCAGGCTAGCCCCCTGGCACAGAAATCAGGCTTAATTGAAAATTAAATTGCTCTTCCATGCCAACTGCAGGATGCCTATATCCACAGCTAATTTATCAAGGTGATGCCTTAGCTCAAAGAAGCCTGTGGGACTATAGCGGCTGCATCAGCAAAACTTGTACCTGATGAAAAGAACTTTCTTTTTTCTTGAAAGTACAGTTTGAACCCTTCAGGTTTCTCATTTTGGGTTTTGGTGTTTATTGGGTGCTTTTTCTGTGCCAGGAATTGGAGTTATGGACAACAGCAGGACTGACACTGCGTTGTAGCAGCTCCTGGGGTCAGTGACAGAAAGAGAATCGTGCAAGCAAAAGATCCCAAAGCCCCAGCATTTTACCCAGGTGTCCTGGGGTGAGAATCACTGAGAACTGGAAAGTACTATGAATACACTCCTGGTTAAGAATGTGATTCTGATATTTAACACTGATATTAACAGTTTATCACGATCGAGGGTGTGCCAGACTCTTTGCCAAGTCCTTTACACACATTCATCCCACCCTCCAGACACCTGTAGGAAATAATACACTATGATTTTCATTATCCACATTTTACTGGTGAAGAATCTGAGTCTTAGAAAGTAAGTGCTTGCCTAATGTCGCTACTGCCCAATTAATAGGTGGTGGGAATGGGATGTGAACTAAGGTGATTTCACGCAGAGCCTGTGCCTGCAAACACTATATCAAACTGCTCCTTTACTTCCCCAGATTTTTATTTGGGAAGTGCCCAGCTCCAGTACAGAAGAGCTGTAAAATTATGAGCATGCTTTGATTCCCCAGGGATCACCAACATCTTGCTATATTTGCACTCCCTCTTTCTGTGCACATGTGCATGTGTGTGTGTGTGTGTGTGTTCTGAACCATCTGAGAGTTAGGTGCAGGAACATAAACATAGGACTGGTTTGGAAACCATAAGAGGAGCAGTTTGGCCAGAAGAGAATGCCCACATACAACAGCAGATGGCTAAGACCGGGGGCTCTGTGGGAGGGGCAGGCTTGATAGTGTGGGGAGTACTCTGACATGAAATGGACAGCCAGGGATATGACAGCAGTGAAAATATAACCTTTACTAATGGTATTCTGGAAAATCATAAAATTAAAGAGGCATACTAGGTGAATAAAATCCTTATAGTTTCTGATTAAATATGGATATTTATGGGAGACTATGGATATTTATTTAGACTATACAGCGAAGTATCAAGAAGAACTCTAAAAACTGATCCTTAATCCCAGGTAAAACCCTCACTAATATTTCAGCGTATTTCTCTTCTAATTTCACTTTGTCCATACACATCTAATCTATTCATGGTTAGGACCATGTGAGGTATACAGCTCCTGCTTTTCTTGATATTAAGACTGCAGCATTTTTGTATATTATTAAATAGTACTTAAAATATTTTTTCAAAGGTTCAATATTATTCCATCAGATAGATGAGCCAAAATTTATGTAATGCACTATTTTTTGAAGGATGCTTAGATTGTCTCAAATGTTTCACAATTACAACGCAATAGTACCACGAGGAACACCTTTGAATACAGTCCTTATGAGTATCTCTGATGATCTGCTAGAATAGATTTTTAGAAGTAGGGCTCCTGGGCCAAAGGATTGGGTGGAACATCTCTTTGCCCAGCCAAGGTATAGAGGAGACAGGAGGGGGAGAAACAAGAAGAAACTCAGTGTGCAGGCTGTCACAGCAAAGCCGGTGAGATGTGATAAGGGTTTGGATTCTAGGGACAGCACTGAGAATAGACAGCAAGTGACAAACAGGAGGTAACTTAAGGTTCAAGCCTGGGGACATATAAAGAGAAATGATGATGTCAGGAGAGAGAAGTTTGCTTTAGTTTTATGAAGGTTGAGTAGAGGCTCTGGGAGGACATTCAACTAGAAGGGTCTGGTGATCTATCCTAACCCCCATTTCCTCTCTCACTCCATCCATCCATCCATCCCTTGAGCCCATACTCTGTGCCAGACCTTGTGCTGGGTGCCACACATTCTTGAATAACTTAAGATGTGCCCTTGCCCTCTAATGAGCTCATGGCCCAGCCAAGAGTCACCTGTAGTGAGCTGCCAGGCTTGCCTGCCTGTGGGCCTGGTGATTTGCACCAGCTGCTCCCCTCCCTTCTACACCTGTAGGCCCAGAGTTTAAGAAAAGTGCCAAAGCAAGGGACCGAGACTTGGGAGTCCCCCTAGGGGTGGGGCTTCCAGGGTACGAGTTCAGACATGAAGGGAATAGGGGACAGGTCTTGGCTGAGATATGGACTGTGTGGACATGAAGAGCCACCTGCTTGGTGGCCACCACTAGTGGGACCAGGTCACCCTCGGTCTCTGTGCCACCAGATACCAGCCAGAGGAGACTCTGACTCCAGGTACCTTGTTCAAAGGCTTTCCTTGCTCTGGCCTCAGTTTCCCCACCGATACATCGAGGAGGTTGGAGCACTCAGAGAAGTCTTGTGCTGGTCACTATACCCTGTGGCCTTGACTTCCAGTCACAGTCTGACCACTTTCAGGCTCTCAGCAGTTGTTTGGGGCAGACATAAAGTCCAAGATGTAACTAACAAGAAGGAGCCCTGGGGCTCCTTTCTTTTTCCGTCATGGTGCCATGTGCGTCAGAAGGCCAGTAGCTGGTAGCCAGTAGCAGAAACTCTTCTGTTTTCAGCCTTCAACTGACCAAGTGTTGTTAAGTGAGCTGCCGGGCTTGCCTGCCTGTGGGCCTGGGGATTTGCACCAGCTTCTTCCCTCTAGGGTGGAGGTGTCCACAGGGGGCTCTGACCTAGGCCACAGGTGACTTCAGCAGCAGTCAGGGCTTAGGCCTCAGTCACCCCCTTCTGCTGGCGCTCACATGGATCAGATAAGGTAAAGGTTTTGCTATTCCCTTTCTGTTTCTTATCTGTAGGAAAAATAGTGGCTGTGAGTGGGGGAGGGGCGTGACGGGGTGGGAGAAGGGCTGGACTAACCAGTGCACAGGTGTTAAAAGTTCTGGGTGTGAAGCTCATTCTCTGAATGGAGTGTTAGCTCTCCTGCCTTAAAGTAAGATGTTTTGTCATGTTACTTTGATTCCAGGTAGAGAAAGGGGAGGCAAAGAGAATGTTACTAATGTTTTTCACTCTTTTCTGACCCATGTGTATGATTTTAGTCAACCAGCCAATTCTTGAGACCTAGGAGATCCGAGGTTTAACTAGAAGGCATGAGAAGAGATGTAAACTCAGAGCTTACAAACAATGACAAGTAAAAGCAAAAACACCTCCTCCCATTTGTTGAATCCTTAAAGTACACAAATGCTGCACTAAATACTTCAAGTGTTTTACTTTGTTAAAACTGAGATGTGGAGATTACTGTGCCCATTTTACAGATGACAAAACAAGGTTCAAAGGAGTGAATTCCTTGGACTTCCCAAGCTCATACGACCTGTAAATAGTGGCATTGGATTTGGTATCTGATGAACTCCAAAAACTGTTTTCAGAAGGTCCTGAAGTCTCTAAGGCTGGAGGGGAAGACAGGCAGGGGAGTCAGCTGTGTCTATAGCCCCCAGAGCCATCCCTGGTGGCAGGCTGCTCCCTTCCCACCCTCACAGAAGATACTCTGTGCTAAGTGGAGCAGACAGCAAGCACACTGTCCTTCGGCGGTCCTTTCCCAGTGGCAGAGTCCCCTCTTTCCATGGCAAGAACAAATCAAACGTTACCTAAAGAGCCTACCAGTTGCAAAGGCAGAGGAGTGCAGATAATAGGATGGTAGCCTGAGGAGCGAGACGGCTGTCTTAAACCCTCAGGTCCTAGATGCAGAACACTGGAGCCGTTGCCAAGGGGCAAGTGTGGATGGACAGATGCAACTGGGAAGGCAGGATGCAGAACTGGGGACTTTACAGGGTGCACAGGTCCAAGCCAATGCGGAATGGAAAGATTTGGAAACCCAGATTCAAGGGCCAGTTTTTGCTGGCTTGCTGGGGCCTTGCGCTTCTCATTTGCTGGGTTGGGCCCTCAGCTCCCACCAAGAGCCTACTCTGTGCCCAGCCCTGTGCCAGCATCTGGGAGAGAAGCAATGGCCAGGATAAAGTCCCTGCTGTCTCTCAGCTGGACTCTGAGTGGACGAGCCAGATCATAAACAAGTGGAGAATAGGGAGATGCTGGTCAAAGGGCACGAAGCTTCAGTTATAGAGAATGAATAAATTCCAGAGATCTAACATGCAGCATGGAGACCATAGTTCATAAGACCATCTAGTATGCTTGAAATTTGCTAAGAGAGTAGCAAAGGTACTCAAGTGTTCTTACCTACACACAAAGGTAGCTAGGAGAAGAGGTGGATGTGCTAATTAGCTTGACTGTATAATCAACTCACTACGTATATGTACACAAAATATCACTCTGTATACCTTTATGTAGACAATTTCAATGCAAATTAAAAAAAAATCCCAAACCAAGTGTCTGCAGTTGCAGAAGCAGTGAGTGCTACACAGGAAAACAAGGCAGGGTCAGTGGGTGTGTGGCGGGAGATGAGGAGGGGAAGGTGGGGTGAACAGAGGCGGTGACCAGACCCTGACTGTGAGACCATGAGGCTGAGGAGCTGGATGTCCCAAAAGCAGCAACATGGTCTGGCGTCAGGGCTGCATAACCTAGGTGGGATAGAGAGAGAGGGAGAAAAGAGAAAGGGGACAGAAATGCAGAGGACAGATCCTGCAAAGCCCAGAGGCCACCGAAAGGTATCTGCATTTGACTCTAAATGTGTCAAAAAACCACTGGAGATAGTTTTCAGGGAGGGGCTTGTGTGATCTGTACTGTATTTTAAAAATATGTAAATGGTCCATGGATGGACGGATAAACATATTGCCACCTAAGCATACAATGGCATACTGTTCAGCCGTAAAAAGGCAGGGAATTCTGACACTTGGACATACCTTGAGGACATCATGCTAAGTGAAATAAGCCAGACGCAGAAAGACAAATGCTGTTTATGATTCCACTTACATGAGAAAGCTGGAATAGTCAGATTCATGGAGACATAAAATAGAACAGTGGTTTCCAGAGGGTGGGGGAGGGGGAAATGGGGAGTCAGGGTCTAATGAGTACAGAGTTTCAGTTTTGTAAGATGAAGAAAGCATTCTGCAAATGGATGGTGGTGATGGTTGTACAACATGTGACTATATTTAATGCCACTGAGCTTCACATTTAAAAATGGTTAAAATAGTAAATGTAATTATATATAGTTATTACAATAAAAAAATATGGAATAGGGTGCTGGGCAAAGAATTATCTACGGGGCTTTAATAGTCTACTTGGGCTGCCATAACAGAATACCACAGACTGGGTGGTTAAATAACAGAAATTGATCACCTGACAGTTTTGAATGCTGCAAGTCCAAGATCAAGAACTGGTAAAGGTTCTCTTCCTGGCTTGTCATTGGCCACCTCCTCATCACAGCCTCATGCGGCCCTCCTCTGTGGTGTATGCACTTTCTCTTCTTATAAGGACTGCTGGATTGCGGGTCCTACCCATATGATCTCACTTAACATTAAGTACCTCCTTCAAGGCCTTACCTCCAAATACAGTCACATTGGGGGTTAGGGCGTCAACATAGGATTTCGTGGGCGTGCACCATTCTGTCCATAGCAGAGGGTGATGGTACTGAAGGATGTATGATGTTGGCAAATTATTCCACCTCTCCAAGCCTCTAGTTTGAATAAAAGCAAGTAAATTACAGAGATAAGGCTAGAATGAAGGTAGGGATCCTTGGAAAGCCTCAAGCAAATGACTAGCAGTCAATGGATGGTGGCAATTATCATTCTTCTTATGTTTCCTGAAGAGTTTATAATGACAGCCGCTGGACTGATGGGGCATGGTGGAATTTTTCAGCACAGGGACGTGAACCATACTGCAATCCACTATGTTTCTAAGCCATGAAACATAGACATATCCCAGGCTGAAAGTGACAGCCGGTTCCAAGCTGATGTTTGCAGATATCAAGTGGCAAGCCTGGGCTTAGCCTGGTATGCCAAGCACAGATGGTTTGAAAAATGTCACCCAAACTGGCCCAGGGTTAATCAAAAGATTACAGAAAGAAAATTAGGTAGGATAACAGCAGCTTATCAGATGTAAGTCCCTAGTATTGAACCTTTCGCCTTCACTTCCGCCCAATTCTCTGCTTTAGCATTTAGACAACCTCATTCCAGCAAGAAATGAGAATGGGCCAGACTAGAAATACATAGTCCTACTGGAAATGCTTGCTGGGTGGCATTTCTTTCTTCTGCCTCATGCAGCCTTGGCTGTCAGGCCAGCTCTCTCACAGTTTTCATTGTTTGACCATAAAAGGTGGTTGTGGATAACGTTTGGGGGGCTCAGGTCTCAGAGGGCATTCTCCTGGAGTGGGCTTCTTCAGTCAGAATGGAAGCCCTGAAGCTGATTTCTGGAACAAGAGTGTATATTGTCTGTTGGCCAAACCGGTTGTCTTTGCTGCCTTATTACCCTGGATCTAATTTTTAGAAGTAGAGGACATGTAATGGGGGTGGGCTGGGGAGGGTGGTAAAAGCTAAGATTTAGAGACAGATAGCCTAGGCTTCCGGTTCTGGCTCTGCTCCATGCTGGCTGTGTGACTCCAAGATCCTTCCCCTCTCTAAAGCTCAGTCCTCATCTCTGCCAATGGGGTTGATTAGAGCTTTCCATCTTCTAGGATTCTTATGCGCATTAAATAAAAAAAAGGTAGGTGTGAGTGCTCAGGCAATGCTGGGCCCACAGCAGGTGCCATCAGATTACACCACATTTGTAGAGTCAGTACAATTTTGTTGTTCACTTTTAAAATTCCAAAGCTAAAAGGCACCTTTGAAATCAGCAGCTCCCTCATTTTGTTTTTATTTTATTTTATTTCATGTTTTTGAGATAGAGTCTCAATCACTTTCTTGCTCTCAGTAGAGTGCTGTGGTGTCATGGCTCACAGCAACCTCAAACTCTTGGGCTCAAGCTATCCTCCAGACTCAGCCCCAAGTAATTGGGACTATTGGCGCTGCCCACAACACCTTGACTATTTTTCTAGAGACAGCGTCTCACTCCAGCTCAGGCTTGATCTTGAACTCCTGAGCTCAGGCAGTACACCTGCCTCAGCCTCCCAGAGTGCTAGGATCATAAGCATGAGCATGGTAACTGGCCAGCTCCCTCACTTTACAGAGGAAGGCACTGAGGCCCAGAAAGGGAAGCTGTTTGCTCAATGCAATGCACTGAATGTTTGTGTTCCCGAGAAGTCCCTAACCCCCAGCCTGATACTTTTTGAGGTGATTGGGTCCTGAAGTTAGAGACCTGCTGAAATGAGATTAATGCCCATAGAAGAGACCAAAGAACCAGCTCATTTTCCTTCTTCCACGTGAGCAGATGCTGTCCGTAAACCAGGAAGAGGCCCTCACTGGA
Organism: Arctocebus calabarensis; assembly: GCA_963573935.1. NCBI lineage: Eukaryota > Metazoa > Chordata > Mammalia > Primates > Lorisidae > Arctocebus > Arctocebus calabarensis. The sequence goes on along the minus strand of CAUYON010039785.1, from coordinate 14,845 downwards.
ACCTGACCAGGCTGGCTCCCTAACCTCAGACTTCCAGCCTCCGGAACGGTGAGAAATGAATGTCTGCTGAGCGAGCCACTCGGCCCCCAGTATTTCGTTACAATGACCTGAATGGACAAGATGGAAATCAACTGTGAGGATCTGACTGAGATCTAGGTCTGGCTGCAAAGCTGTTACTCTTTGTACCTCAAAGAACACCAAATGGAACCTTGGTGGCTTAAGCCAGAGAGGGCCTCATCTGGACGGGGGAGGGCGGCTTTCTTCTGCCCCTCGACTGCATTGGCATGAGCAGTATGGAGAGGGTGGTCACTGGTGATGGAAAGTGGCTTCCCTTGGGGCTTTCAGAGTCCTGACCTCTCTTCCTCCAGCCAGCCCAAGGAGCCTGTGTGATTCCCTCGTCTCTGCTTCTCCTCCCCAGCTCTCTGCCCTTCTGTGGTGTCCTCTATTCTGCCCTCTGGTCCAGGTACAGATGGGTACTGGGGAGGAATCCTCCCCTTAGCTGAGCATCTGGCAAGGCAGCACAGGCCCACTTCTGAGGGGCTGCCCCCAGGCACGGCACAAGAGAATGGCATGAGAACAGGGCTCAGGCCCTTGGTCCTGCTTGCGTTGACACTCCCACCTCACCAAGACCACTCTGCTGGTCACTGCTGTCAGACTCCAGCACAGAAATTCAGAGATGGGGAGTGGGAGGCTCCAGAACTAGCCTGGAGATGGGGAGTGGAGGCTCCAGAACTAGCCTGATGAAGACCAGAGCTCTAAAAGGGCCTCCAGCCACAAGAGCTGATGTTGCTAGGCAGGGAGAGCCTTGACTCATCACTTATTCAACAGTTGTCAGCTGCAGGTGCTTGAGGCACTTAGGCGATTCCCACACGCTGAGTGCTTTTCAGGGCTCCCTTCTCATGGGAGGGATGGCCAATAGCATACAAACAACTGAAGAAAAAGTCGTAATTTCAGTTGTTGACAAATTTTTTAATTACAGAACTTGTCATCAGAGTGACTGGGGGTGGGGGACAACTTGGGAGCAGCAGCACATGTAAGTAGAAGCAAGGAAGAGGACTTGACCCACAGAGCCTTATTTCTTTCAACTTGGCCTTGCTTCTCCTGTCCAAGATAGCATCGGGGTCTTCTGAGGAGAGAAGGGCAGGGAGCTTGACTTTTTCGGCAGCTCTGTGCGCTGGGCCTGCCACATGCACCGTGGGCATTATTGGCCTCATTTAGGGCCAGACACAAACTCAAAGTGAGGAATGGCTTGTCCGAGCCTGTCCTAGTAGGGGGTCAGATGTGAACCCAAGTCTGTCTGGCTCCAGAGCTGTGCTTCCTTTCCTGGCACCTCACTTCCTTCGATGGCTACTCCACATCACCACCTCCACCCCTGGGAAGCAGCAGCTCTTAGGAACTTGGAACCTGGGGTCTGGTGAGAGGCGTGACCCAGGGAAGCTTCTGTAACCTCAGCAGACTGGAGATGAGGAGGGTCCCTGTGGCAGAGCAAGGGTCTGCTAGGCCTCAGAAGGCTGACTGAGATCTGATTTGATGTGCTCTTCCTGGTGCCACAGTACCCTCCACCTGCCAGAGGGGCCCATTTCCAGTCACTTTTAATTTGGAACAAACTAGCCTCTCCCTTGTGGTACTGAAGTTAATAGGTATCTGTGCAGCAGCATCAGAATAAGCAGCCCTGAATAGATTATTCCCGCGTGGAATCAGGAAAAGGAAAGAGGAAAGAGGCTGGGAGGCCCCAGAGACGGGCAGCTTGGCAGGTGGTGGGAGGTTCCACCTTCTTCTCTGTCCTGGGTTATGGGACTAAGCAGACCCTAGAGAGCACCTGGACAGCCAAAATAGACCAGGATGTGCTGGGCCTGCTATGAAGGGACAAGGATGGGCTGGGATGAGGCTACTGGGCACAGAGAGCTAAAGACAGCACGTCTCCCACCCCGGCAGGCTTTAGCTTGGCTCTGGAGAGGCAGGTAGAGGCCCGAAGGCCTAGGTGATGGAGCTTTCTGCCTGTGAGCAGGCACAGGTGTGCAGAGCAGGGCTGCAGGGAGGAGGGCTGTCATAAAGTGCCCTGGTGTTTGCAGTCCTGCACCGCCAGCTCAGTGAGCTAGAGGGAATTGGGTGATGAGGACTCCTTCTTTTTCCAAGGTAAGCTTCTCATGGAAGGGGTGACGTTCTCCCCTTGGTAGAGGGCTTTAAAACATCTCACAGGTTCAAACGTACCTGGTGTGAAGGTCATTAATTTCCCAGATGATTCTAGTAAACAACCATAATACCTCAATTCCAGACTGCTTTTGTGTCCCAAACCTTGTGTACTTCCCTAAGGACAAGATTACTTCTCACACTTGTCCCATAAGAAGGGAGAGCTATGAAAGGGGTCCCGTCCTGGGCATGAGTCCACTCAGCATCTGGCGTTTGCCCTGGCCCTGCACCCCTGAGAGTGACGGGGAAGCTGGGAGAGCGTGGATGTGGCTGTCTTGCTGACCTTGGCCTGTGATGTCTTTCCTTTCCCCATAAAGCTGATTCCTTAACCAGGCCAAGCCACCTCATGGAATTTGTCACAGCTCTTTGCACAATAGGTGGCTGTTCTGAAGACACCCAGCTGTGACAAACCCACCAAAATTAGTGGAAAGTGCTTGCTGCTGGCAAGGTGGGGAGCAATGAAGGTGGGGCATCTCCTAGGTCGTGGGCCCCAGCAGGACTTGGGTTCTAATCCCAACTCTGCTGCTCACCAGCTGGGCCACCTGGCCTAGCCACACATTAGTCCCCTTACCTGCTAGAATGGTAATTGCAATCCTTACCTCCAGCTGGGGACCAGGGTGAGGCAAAGGAAGGTGCCAAGGGCACAAAATTTAAGCAAGAGTGCAGTTGGCATTTGACTTGCTAGCTTCCAGCCTTTGCTGGTATTATCCTCATTAAATTAAAAAACAAACTTAGGCAGTTCATATTGTTGTTATCCCCAATTAAAAGCGAGAACCTTGCCTTGAGGAGGTTATGGGGCTCACTCAATCTTACCCAGCTGGTAGATGGCAGAATTGGGACTCAAGCCCAGCCTGTCTGAATGCAGAGCCCATCCCCAGGTCCAAGGTGAGTCTCCTGAGAATCCTGAACAGCAGTGGGAGGAGGTGGGAGGCACAGCATGTCTCCTGGTCTGCAGCTGAGGTCCTGCTTTGCACGCCTGGGAGGAGCAGCCTGGGCTGGGTGGGAGGGGGGAGCCGGGGCTCCAGGACATTGTCCTTGAGATAGATCTTATCTTACTGCTCCCGCCCTCACTTCATGGGTGGCCTGGAAGCCGCTAGAAGCCCTCTTGGATTGTTTGCCCCCTCCCGCTTACTTTGGCTTTGTCATCTGAGCCTAGGGTGATGTTGGTTCCCTGTGTGCAGAAGGAGATGGGTTTAAACCTCCCCAGCCAGAATGGAGTCTGCACAACTTCTGGCTCCTTCCTGTGACCCCCCAGGAACCATGAGGGGGCCAGAGAGCTGGCTGTGGAGAAACAGGAGCAGGTGGGCTTCCTAGCCCCACTTTAACCAGGCATCTGAGCCAGGAGCTGGGCTTCACCTAAGTTACACAGCAGGCCAGGCTTTGGGATTCAGCCTTTTAACTCCTAATAAGGAATCAGGTGATCCTTCCTTTCCATCCAGGCCTTGGAAAGCAAGTTCCGTGGAGAGAAAGGGAATGGTCTAAGTCCTCCAGGAACTGAGTTACAGGGTCATATGGGTTCATAAATGGGGTCTGGGGCCAGTGTTGAAGAAAGAAGCAGAGAGTGACAGCAGTCACATCTGCAAGCACTTGCTGAATACTGACTATGCTAGGAGCTTGATCTTCACAGTCTCATTTCATTCTATAAGGAGGATATTATGATTCCATTTCATAGATTAGGAAACTGAAGCCAGAGAGGTGAGGGACCCATCCTGAGTCTTCCCACCAGCATAGAGAGGCCAGGAATGTCTCAGTCTGATGGCCAATTATGCTTATTACTACACTTTTGGCTTGTGTTTTTTAAAATTATTTTTAAATTATTTATTTTCGAGATAGAGTCTCACTCCGTCACCCTGGGGAGAGTGCTACGGCATCATAGCTCACAGAAGCCTCAAACTCTTGGGTTTTAGCAATCCTCTTGCCTCAGCCTCCCCAGTAACTGGGACTACAGGCACCTTCCATAATGCCTGGCTAGTTTTCTATATTTAATACAGATGGGGTCTCACTCTTGCTCAGGCTGGTCTTAAACTCCTAAAGTTAAGCAATCCACCTGCCTTGGCCTGCCAGAGTGCTAGGATTATAGGTGTGAGCCCCTACGCCTGGCCCTGAAATTTTTTTTAAATGAAAAAGAATCTTTAACTTGTACGTAATCCAGTATGTAAAACCAATCAAAATAGAGGATGGGAGGGTGCTAGAAGCCCGCCCACCCACCCAGTTTCCCCCCTTGGGAACAATTTCAGTTCCCTGCCCTGGACACTACACAAGCTCCCTCAGAGCATGAGTGCTTTATGTGGCGGGAGGCTTGCTCTGGATGTGGGTTCACCAGGTACAGCTGAACAGACTTGAATGAGCTTTGGCCCCAGAAAAGTGCTATGTGTCAGCTTCAGGTGTCATCTTAGTGGATGACAGGTGCCTGTCATGCAGTGCTGTTTCCTTCACTTAACACCATTAATGAAGCACCTGCTCCATGCTGGGCACTGTAGGAGGAGCCCTGGCTACAGCGTTGAGCAACAATTCACATGGTCTTGCTGTCATAGAGCTGAAGGTTAGTGGAGGAAGACAGGCTTTAGCAAACATGTTTCTAAAGGAATGCAGGTTACAAATTAACACCAGGGCTAGGAGAGAAAAGCTCAAGGTCAAAAAGATGTGTGGACAAGGGGCCTGAGCAGTTTACTTCTTTAATAGGGCTCTGAAGAGAAGTCTGGGCCACCTGGCACCTTAGCCCAGTGGCAAGAGGGGACAGCTGGCCGTGGGGAGGTGGCCAAGGGTCAGGAATAGACAGGACAGAGAGGGCAGTCTTGGGCCCCCCTTGGTCCTCAGGTATTCCCAAGGCTAGCAAGAAACATTACGTTGCCCCCAGAACCAATAGGAGTACCTGGTCTAATAGATGTTTTACATTCCTCAGTTCTGAAAGGGCCAAAGAAAAATCCCTCTCCTAAGGGGTTACTGCAGATCTAGAACTCAGTACGATGAATAATGAATAAATGAAATCACAGTTAAAACTAGAAATTATTAGGCAATCATAATGTGTCCATGCAGGCTTGACTTGATGTCCACCTGGTGGGGTTAGGAGGGTATATGCATTCGATTGACTCAGAGTTCAGCTAGGGAGCGCTATACATTCTGAAAGCTATTTTCCAAACTCTCTGAAGACCTATCTCAGCTACCCTGCTCCGGGCCCAGCCGTGCTCCCATGTGCCTCAGTTATTTAACAAATATTTAGCAAACACCAGGCTGGGCAGAACACCAGTTACCCAGCACAAGCCTGGCACAGAACCAGGGCTGGGTAAACACTTGGTCCTCTCTGCAGAGCTGAGCAGGAGGCGCAGACACAGTTAAGACCCAGTCCTGCCCTGTGCTTACTGTTGCTGCCTCCCTGAGGCCTGGCCGCAGAAAGCCTGGCACTGAGGCAGGGCAGAGGAGGGGTACTGGGCCCCTTGGCCCTCACGCCACCCCCTGAGCCCCTTCAGAGTCATGTGGGTCTTAGTCTCTGGGATTCTGTCTGAGCAGAGAAAGGGGGTTGTCCTGGCCCACCAGACCTGGTTTCTCTGCAGAGGCAACGGTTCAAGCTGCTGCCTTTGCCAGCGCCAACCTCCTCCCACCTGCCCAGCCCTGCCTCTCCTCCCCATCGCAGCTTAGATGCCACTTTTCGGAGGAAGCCCTTAGTATGCCCTGGAAATCCCTTCTCTGCACTCACTGGCCCCCATCTCAGTGGTCAGAGTGGTGTCCAGGGGTATCTGTGTGTCAGGTCTGTGTCCCCAGCACACTGCCTATTTCCTGATGGACGGCTTGTGTCGTCCACGTGTCCAGTGTTTTGTGATGAGCGTGGCATAGAGTGGATGCTCTGTGAATAATTGTGCAAATGCACAGAAAGTAACTTGGTATTTATTAATTCAAGTAGCCACCTACGCTTTCTCTCTCTCCTTTCTCTCTCTCTCACACACAAACACACACAGTCCTATACACACATAGTCTCTCCCTTCTGGCTCACTCACACTCACCCTTCATATTGCCTTAATGTCCCACATAACGTGCTCTGCTGTCTTGCACGCCTTTGATGCTGCCTGGGGCGTATAGACCCCTCTGCAGGGAACTAAATTAAAAAGCCTTGGGCCCCGGCCCTGCAGACCCAGGCCCTTCAACCAGACACCTTCCTTACATCTGGTCACTGCAGCACACTCAGTAAAAGGATTCCATGTCCGGACGCCCCTGGATCCTTGCAACAGTGCTAAGAGATAATGGGCTCATTTTACATATGAGGAAACTGAGGCCCAGAGAGGCTGCAGCTTGCTCAAGTAACGAAGCCAAAGCCAAGGCCTAGTTTTCCCTTCTTTTGCCCTTCCAGGAAGTGGAGACACGGATGGCATGGTGTCTCTGTCCCACCACTCCCCAAGGCCCTGGTTTCTGTGACTTGGAAGAAAGCCCTCTGTTTTCCTCTGAGGATTGAGTGGGGGAACTTTTGTGAAATCCCCTACCCCTCTGCTTTCCCCTGGTCTAGTAAGGAAAGCCACTGACAGCTGCTATGGCTACACGCCCTCACCACCTGTTCACCCCAGTCTGGCCTCCAGCGGGTGCCTACACGAGAGGCTTGGTCCACCTGGGTACCTTGGAGGGGCAGTGCCCTATTTAAGTCACACGGTGTACACCAGGCCAGCCCCTCTGGGAAGCCAGGCCCCTGAGCTGCGTTACAAGAGCTGGCTACGCAGAGCCCTTCTCTTCTCTCCCACCCACAGGTTTGTGGGTCTCCTGCCCTGAATACTCTGCCTGCTGGGGCAATGCCTCCCCTGCCCCCCACTTTGCCCTCCCAAAGACTCTTTCCTCCCTAAAGGGACCATGAATATTTAAAGACATTTTTTCAGTAAGTGGAACCACATCGTGCTGCTTGTTCTCCCTTTCCATTTATCTCCAGAAAGTTTTCCAGCATCTCCCTGAGCGCTTCATCCTCCCAGGTGCACAGTGTAAACGGGTCCAGGTTGGGGATGGGCCCTGCAGAGTTCATCTACCTTCTGCGGGGGACCTGGTTGTTCTTCTGGGGCTGAATGGCGTATATGCAGCCCTACTCTGTAACCACCCTCCTGGGCTGCCCGCAGAGTTGGTCCTGCAGACTCCCTGCCACCCCAGCTCTTGGAGCAGCAGAAAAGACAGACACCGACATAAACATCAGATAGAGAGGGACAGGGATTCAAGAAAACTGAATCACGAACAAAGTCCCAGAAGCGCAGGCCCCCAGAACCTCAAGAGAGAAAGCTCTTGACACCTGAGAGGCAGAACAGAACCGGATTCTGAATTCACCAGTGCGCAGCAGACTCTGGCCCCAGGGCCACCTCCCACCAGCCCCTTCAAGCGTTTCTGCTCTGCAGAATTACTCACAGCACACTGCATCAAACTGCTCTTTCATCAACAAAACACAACACTCTGTGGCTAACTTCTTGAAACTCCAGTCACGCTAAGCCGCTTCCAGTGCTCTGGGAAGCGTTCTGTCCCTCTGCCTGCCTGTAACCAATCAGCCACACACCACCAACTCCATTTCCAAAGTTCCAGGCAATTACAGCCGGCTGAGTGCCCTGGCGGTGTGCCCGCCTGCTCAGAGGCTGGACCCAGTTGTCAGCAACCTCGAATCCCAGCCACTGATTTCCCTGGCTTCCTGAGTCCTGGGTGCACCAGCACCATCACACTTGCCTCACGAGACAATGTGACCAGTCAGCCCCCATTCAAGGCAGAAAACAAAGGTCAAGGCCAATTTTCCTACCTTTGCTGAGGGTCCCAGTGATGAGCTTAAAGATGGTCTGGGCAAATTTCACAAACCCGAGCTTGCATCTTTTGGAGCAGCCGCTCATAGTGACAGAGGGGAGGCAGGCTCTGCTGTCAGCAACCAGAAGGGATGGCACCCGCCTGGTGTGTCCCTGGAACTGGGAGCCTGACTGGATGAACCCTGAGAGATGGATGCACCCCTGAAGCCAGGCTCCGGGAACAACACAGCTGCCTCTGCAGTGAGTCCGGCTTCTGCATCCAGAGAGCCTGCAGGGCGAACCCTCCCTCTCTCCACCCCCTGCTGCCGTCCACTCAGGTCCTCACCATGGGAAGACCCAGGGATGCCAGGGCTGGGACAGCACTGCTGGGGCAGAAGGCACTCTGAGGGACGAGCCGGAGAGTGGAGCTGAGCAGAGCGGGGAGGAGGAGCTGGAGCTCTCCCAGGCTTTGCTGACTGTCTTTCTTACATGGCAGCGGTAATGTAGCAATTAATACTCTAGTCAGAAGGAGGGGCGGGGGGCTGCTGTGCATAAAACACTCAGCCCCACAGCCTCCCGCGCTCACTCTCCCTCTCTTTGCTTCCTGGTTAATCTAATAGATCAATTCTCACTGCCTTGATCAGGATCTGGGAGAACTCCCCACAGAGCAGGAAGCTGCTGCTTGATGCTCAGTGGAAAGTTTGCAGGCGGCCTCAGAGTGGCCTGGTTTGCATCACGGAGAAGCTGGGCTGAGTGGGGAGCCCTCGGGGAATCGGCCCGCACCCATCAGACACACAGATGGAGCTCACCCTGCTTGTCCAGTGACCTCAGCCCCGGCAGCAGGTGCCATCCACCTCCCTGAGCCTCAAGGCCAATGCTGCCCACTGCCTCCCAGTTTTGGTGGCAGACTGCTTGATTCCAGCTTCTCTACCCCCGCAGAGCAGGCACCAGACTGTGTTCTCTCACTAGGGTAGGAGAGAAGTACAATTAGAGCTTTTCTTGATTAAGATAGTGTTTCTTAGAAATGTCATAAAGGAATGACCGAGATTCAGACAATTTGGTTACAGTGCAATACTCTGAGCAGAGGAACTGCAAGGCATTATGCAAAGGTGAGGCCCAGTTACCACTCATTGAGTGCCATAGACTATGAGCTTGGACCTTCTACACTGGGTGTGAACTGCCCCCTCCCAAAAGCCCCACCTTGCATTCTTTGCTGATTCAGAGGTTTTCCTGTGTCCTAATGCTGGGCACCATGGGTCAGTGCTCCATAGCTACCTGGGAACAGCAGATATGAACCCCGCATTCATCTGAACAATGCCAACCCCCAGGAAAGACCTTCTCATCCTCATCAACTATCCCCCTATGATCTGCTTCCCTGAGATATCCTGGAGGAATCGGTTGCTTAAGAGCCAGAGAATAGAGACTGCCAGTTGACAAAATGCCAGGTAAGCCAGAACCCTCGCAGAGTCTGGTTTCTTCCCAGTTTTCCGGGAGTCTTGTGGAAGTGCGTCTTGAAGAAACAAACCTCAGTCAGCCCTTAGAGCAGTGATCTTCAACCGGTGTGCTGTGAAAAAATGTAAGGATCATTAATTAAATTATTTTTGAAATAAGTTCAAATCACAGTAACTATATTACTTTTTTTACTCTTTTTTTTTTTTTTGATCAGGAAAATTTAAGTGTGCGATGGATGGTACAAGTGTGCCATGAGGTAAAAAAAGAAAAAACAGTTGGAAAACACTGCTTCAGAGAGATCGCCAAGAAATTTTAGCTCTAAGACAAAGCCTGGGAGACAGTTTGCAAGCTTAGAGCTGTCTCCAAGCCCCAAAGCACTCAAGGGTCATAGCATATTAATGTCTCATCACGCTTAATGTCTTAGGGCCTGAGATTGCCATGAAAGCCACTCTTTGTCTTAAGGCACTAAAGGTCCTAGTAAAAAGGCATGTGGTCTCTGGAAATGTTAATGGCACTTAAACTTTCATTCACTTATTCACTTAAGCAATTTATTGAGCTTCCGATATGTAGAAAAGAGCTGAGGGTCCAGGGGGGCAGGAAGCACTGAGCACCCAGGATGTAGAAAGTGCTGAGTCAGACAAAGTAGATGGGCAAGGTCAAAGCCCTTACGCACTTACAGTGGAGGGCATTCACCATCAGAGGCTAACCACCTGCTGAGAATTGGTTTATCTAATTAACTTCTTTCACTTTGCAGAATCTCAGTGGGATTGAGACACAAGGCAGGTAGTTGTTAGGAAGGAGAAGCAAAGAACTAGGTCATGGAGAACTACCTGATTGGCAAGGAGCAGGCAAAGAGCAGACTACCCAGGCACCAGAAAGGAGGGGAAAGGCGAGAGAAAGTCTGGAAAGGAGGATGTGGTACCCATCTGACCATTTTACAAAGGAGAACATTGTCCTCTGAACAGGAGAACACACTTGGTAGGACATATGATTCTCAATTAAGCTCATTTGCTTCTCTCTTCCAGCCTACCAGAAAAAATACTGAAAACTGAGAAGCCAAAGGAAACAATGGCTGTGACATTACTAACATTAGCTGACCTGGAAGTTAGTCTTCAGACAAGAATCTTGCTGGAGGAATGGCTCTCACAGCACTGTTAGTGGCATCTGTTTGGGAATAAGCGATGTCCAGGGTAAACATGCATTTGGGCTCTAGCTTAGACATCTGGAATCTCAACATTTAAACATACAGTGGAGAAGAAACAACAGCACCTGTTGTTGAAGAATCTGACAGATTCTACAAATCAGTATCCTATAGCTCCTCCAAGCAAGAAGCATGATGGTTAAGAGCAGGGATCTTTGCACTACATATTTATCCATTTGCTCCTTCATCCCATGCATGTATATTGAAAGTTATACCATTATCATGGACTCTGCTCCAGTTACAGAAGGTACAGGGCAGGGTGGAATAAAACAAAGCCCCTGGGCTTGTTGAGTTTATTATATTCTTGTGGTAGAGGAATAGGCTCATTCACCAAATGTGTCTATATCCAAGATAGTGCTTTGAAGAACAAGAAAAGTGATTAAGTGAATACAGAGTGACAGCTGCTCCAATTTTAGATAATGCCATTTAAGAAGGCTGCTCTCTATTAAAATCACATCTGAGAAGAGACTCCACATCAGCCATACGGCTCACTGCAGGGAAGAACAATGGAGACTGAGGGAACAGAAAATGCAAAGACCAAAAACAGTCCTGAGCTTAACCTGGAGTTGACCCTAGAAGTCTGCAACTTAGCAGCTGCTGAGCAAGCAGGTTAGCCTCACTGGGCCTCAGCCTTTTCCTTCTGTAAAATAGGAGTTAGAATACCTACCTCGTAGGGTTTGAGGGAGAGAGGTTATTATATCAATGGCAAAGGTTATTGCTGCTGCTGCCATTCCTATCCTACTCCCCAAACAACCCATGACATCGATGGTATAAGAAAAGAGACAATCTCTAACAATCTTGACTCCCGGACACCTGCTCTGTGCCCAGTCCTGGATGGATGCTGTGGAGGGCTCCAAAGGAGAAGTGAGATGGTGATTTTCACATGAAACCATCATAAAATCACTGTTCATATCAAGTGAGGAGCAAGAGAATTCTAGAAGAGAAAGAGACGACTGATGAATTGGAGGCTGTAATGAGTGGAAAAGAATTCACAGAGGTGGAAACCAACCGAGAATAGAAAAAAAGAGGGTGAGATCAAATAGCAGACTGTAGGTAAAACTTTATAATTATTGTTAATGATGGACCCCGGTTTCAATTGTCATCTCTCCTAGCAGAAGACAGATGGTAAGTATTTTGGATTCTCCTCTAATCTCTACAAGGCATCAATGCTCAGTCTTTGATTAATGAGTCAGGCTCAGAGAGGGTTAGCAGCAACTAAAATGCCACACAGCAACACCCCCAAACTGTGGGAAAGGTGTTTAGTGAGCCAAGAACATTTCCAGTGAAGGAAGACAAGTTGTGCCACTATCCAATTCATGATAGAAAAGTACAGGGGAGACTCATTCTCTACTCAAGGAACCAATATTCTGCAAAGAAGGAACAGGAGGGGAGGATTCAAGTAGCACCAGAGAAATAAGACCTCCAGGAGGCATGTGATCAGTTGGCCTCTGTTTTATAGATGTGCATTAGCCAAAGGAACTTGGGAAGTCAGAGGTACCTCACCACCTGACAGGTCTCTGGGAAGCTTCACACATCAGGGGAAGTGGAGCAGGCAGATGGGGGCTCCAGATGGTGTCTGAGCCTGGGAAAGTTCTCTGACTTCTCTGCATGCATGGCTAAGAATGGACAAGCATACTGCCCTTCAGAAAGTTCAAAGGCTGTCCTCAATGATAATGATGACAGCATCATGCTTTGAGTCCTCCTCTGTACAGGCGACTATTATATGTCTTACTTACCATATCAAATCCTTATTATAACTCTATGAGTTGGCTGTTATTATATTATATTAGCCATTTGATGAGAAAACAGAGGGCCAGAAAGGGAAAGTATTAATAACATTTTTTTTTTTTAGACAAAGTCCCACTTTGTCATCCTTAGTAGAGTGCCACGGCATCATAGCTCACAGAAACCTCAGATTCTTGGGCTTGAGCAATCCTCTTCTCTCAGCCTTCCTAGTAGCTGGGACTACAGGTGCCCACGACAATGCCTGGCTATTTTTAGAGACAGGGTCTAGCTCTGGCTCAGGTTGGTCTTGAACTTCTGAGCTCAAGCAATCCACCTGCCTTGGCCTCCCAGAGTTCTAGGATTACAGGTGTGAGCCACTATGCACAAAGCTGAAGCAGAATTTGAATCCAAGACTGTTTGACATCTGGCTCTAAAATTTACTAAAACTTCATCTTCCACGAGGCTTCAAAAGTAAAGCAACCATCAGTTCTAGAGAGATATAGTTTGTCTTGATATTAAAAGAAATGAGTATCTGTTCATTAAAATCTTACATTCCCTAGCCTTGGAAGCAAAAATAGTGACATTCGTTCTGGAAAGAATTCCCAGTGGTGCAGGCGGGAGGCAGGGGGAGGAATATGTAGGCAAAGGATGAGTCACTGACCAGCCAGGGGACAGAGACCACACCAGCTGTGCGTCAGAGAGACTGTCACATGGAGGCATGTTAAGGACCCTGGAGGACAGCAGAGAGTGAAAGGGACACCGAGGAATCACAGAAGTAGGAACTGTAGGAAGCAGCTGCCACGTCTAGAGCTGGGATGGGGATGGGTGGGGAGGAGACAAAGGAAGGTGACTGGGATTCTGGGGACCTAGAACCTGCAGTGGGGAGGGGGCAAAGGGGCAGCCCTGTGAGGCTGAGCTCCAAATCTCCATAGTGGGTGCCCGCTGGCTGGTACTGGTGTCTTTGAGGAATGGCTATGAGGTTGATTCTGGGCACCAAAAAAAAAAAAAGAGAGAGAGAGAGAAAATACTATAAACTGGAATCAACTTCTGTGGCTGGAACTTATTCCCGCTGCTGCTAGAGGGTCAAGGACTCTTGGTGTGGAGATGCAGGCAGGAGAAGGGAGTGACTAGAAGAACAAGTGCCTTCCTCCAGCCTGCACCGCCCTCTCCCCTAGGGCCACAGCTTCTCATGGGGCTGCTGGCAAAGCACAAATGTGGTTTTCAGTCCCAGGCTCAGCATCACCCAGCAGGGCAGGGGAGGACGCCCTTGAACCTGGGGTCAGCAACTTAACAACCCGCAAAGTCTAGATGTCTTCTCTCCTAAAATCCTAGAATCCTTTCTCCGTCATTTGTTCATTCAACACACATTTACTCACATGCAGGCATTACAGATGTGCTGGTGAATAAGACAAAATTCCTTTCCTGGTAGAAATTGCATTAAATTGAATAGGGAAGGAGAGGTTCAGACCACAAACAAATAAATTCATAAGGTAGAGAATTTGAGAGAGTGCAACTCCTGATGCAAATAAAAAGAGTCACCTGTCTGTGCTTTTTAATCAGCAGGATAGGGCTCTCCCGGAGCCTGTGGCCAGCTCATAAAGGAACAAGCATGCAGAGGAAAAGGGTAGATTCCACGGTGATGATTATTGTAAGAAATATCTCCCTGATCTGTCACTCTGTTGCCAGATGCTGTTCTGGACGTTGTGTTTGGATTTCAGCCCAGTCTTGTAACTAACTCATAAAGTAGGTATTACTATTTCTTGTACCCATTTTAACAGATAAGGAACTGGTGGCTTAGGCAGGTTAAGTGATTTGCCCCAAGAGAGGAGTTTGGATCAGTGACACCAGTGACTGACTAAGAGTCTTGGGGAAAGGAGGGAGTCAAAAACCACCAGCAGTTCTAGAAAGAGAAGTAGGAAAGACACGAAAAGGGTCAGGTCTAGGGAGTGAGACAGTTCCAGACCTGTATCTTGGACAAATGTCCAGCAGGTGGGTGGAAATGAAAATGAAGAACTCAGGAAAAGCAGGTAGGAGCTAGAATTCTTATAAGTAAGAATTTTTGTTGCTGCTGAGGAAGAAAATAAATGTGGCATCTCAGCAGGCACCAAATATTAGCATTTAAATACAGGCTTACACAGGTGGGTAAAAAAGGCAATTTCCTAAGAATTAAATCAGATTTTATTTTTCCTCTAAGACTCAGGAAAAATCAGCTCTGCTCGAGTGTGGTCCTCGGAGAGGGATTCTGCCTTGTTGCAGGGGCACGCTGCTCCCTGTTCTCAGTGGGACTTCTGGTCTGCTCCCCACCATAATTAGAGAAAATGATGTCTAAGGAGACAAGGGTAATTCATCATCACTGTTTGCTGGAGTTTCCAAGGCTTATTCTTTTTTTTTTTTTTTTTTTTTAATTTTATTTTTTATTTATTTATTTTTTTTTGTAAGACAGAATTTATTCACAGAAAAGAAAGAAAAGAATACAGAAAACATTAAGGCATCTGTTAGAGGGAGAAAATTCTAGTGGGGAGAGAGAAGCTCTCTCCGTTTCTCTCCCAGT
>CAUYON010039783.1:0-28257 GCA_963573935.1 Arctocebus calabarensis | reverse complement strand
AAACTCTAAGAAAAGAAATAGATGAAGATGTTAACAAATGGAAAAACATACCATGCTCATGGCTGGGAAGAATCAACATTGTTAAAATGTCCATACTACCCAAAGCAATATACAATTTTAATGCAATCCCTATTAAAGCTCTGCTGTCATACTTTAAAGATCTCAAAAAATAATAATTCATTTTATATGGAATCAGAAAAAAACCTCAAATAGCCAAG
This sequence comes from Arctocebus calabarensis, assembly GCA_963573935.1. Classification (NCBI taxonomy): domain Eukaryota; kingdom Metazoa; phylum Chordata; class Mammalia; order Primates; family Lorisidae; genus Arctocebus; species Arctocebus calabarensis. The sequence continues at coordinate 28,039 of CAUYON010039783.1, read as the reverse complement.
ACATTACTCAGAAATAAAAACAAATCAGGAGGAGTCATACTACCAGACATCAGACTATATTACAAATTGATAGTGATCAAAGCAGTATGGTACTGGAACAAAAATTGAGAGGTAGATGTATTGAACAGAATAGAGAACCAAGAGATGAATCCAGCTACTTACCGTTATTTGATCTTTGACAAACCAATTAAAAACATTCAATGGGGTGGGTGGTGCCTGTGACTCAGTGAGTAGGGCACCAGCCCCATATAACAAGGGTGGCAGGTTCAAACCCAGCCCTGGCCAAACTGCTACAAAAATAACGGGGCTTTGTGGCAGGTGCCTGTAGTCCCACTTACTAAGGAGGCTGAGACAAAAGAATGGAGCTGGAGGTTGCTGTGAGCTGTGAAGTCATGGCCCCCTACCAAGGGTGACAAAGTAAGACTCTGTCTCTAAAAACCAGAAAAAGAAAAAAAAAACACTCAAAAAACATTCAATGGGGAAAAGATTCCCTATTTAACAAATAGTGCTGGGTGAACTGGCTGGCGACCCATAGAAGACTGAAACTGAACTCACACCTTTCACCACTAACTAAGATAGACTCTCACTGGATTAAAGATATAAACTTAAGACATGAAACTATAAAAATACTAGAAGAAATTGCAGGGAAAACACTTGAAGAAATCAGCATGGGCAAATATTTTATGAATAGTACTCCCCACACCCAGGCAATTGAAGCAACACAAAAAATACATTACTGGGACCTGATCAAACTAAAAAGCTTCTGCATAGCCAAGAACACAGTAAATAAAGCAAGCAGACAGCCCTCAGAATGGGAAAAGATATTTGCAGGTTATGTTTCCGACAAAGGTTTAATAACCAGAATACATGGAGAACTCAAATGTAGTAGCAAGAAAAGAACAAGTGATCCCTTCTCTGGGTTGGCAAGAGACTTAAAGAGAAACTTCTCTGAAAAAGACAGGTGCACATCCTACAGACACATAAAAAAAATGCTCATCATCCTTAATCATCATGAAATGCAAATCAAAACTACTTTGAGATATCATCTAACTCTAGTAAGATTAGCCCACATCACAAAATCCCAAAACCAGAGATGTTGGCATGGATGTGGAAAAGTGGGAAGACTTCTACACTGCTGGCGGGAATGCAAACTAATACATTCCTTTTGGAAAGATGTTTGGAAAACACTGATCTAAAAATTGACCTGCCATCTGACCCTATAATTCCTCCTATATACCTTCCTACTAGGTAGGAAGAACTTTGGTATCCAGAAGACCAAAAATCACAATATAACTAAGATATTTGTACCAGAATGTTTATTGCAGCCCGATTCATAACTGCTAAGTCATGGAAGAAACCCAGGTGCCCATTGACCCATGAATGGATCAATAATCATGGTACTTGTACACCATGGAATATTATGCAGCCTTTAAAAAGATGGAGACTTTACTTCTTTCCTATTTACATGGATGGAGCTGGAACATATTCTTCTTTGCAAAGTATCTCAAGAATGGAAGGAAAAGGATACAATGTACTCAGCTTTCATATGAAAGCTAACCAAATTATAGCCCAAGAATATGGGGAAAGGGAATAGGGACGGGGGGAGGATGGGTGAAGGCAGGGTAATTAGTGGGACCACACCTATAGTGCATCTACCAAGTGAAATTTACTAAATGTAGAATATAAAAGCATCTACCAAGTGAAATTTACTAAATGTAGAATATAAATGTCTTAACACAATAACTAAGAAAATACCATGAAGGCTATGTTAACCAGTTAGAGGAAAATATTTCAAATTGTATATAAAACCAGCAGATTGTATCCTATGATTGCATTAATGTACACAGCTATGATTTAATAATAATAATAATACTAATGAAAGGAGTCCTTGAGCCACAGCTGCTAGTTAGAATGTCCTGCTTCTCACAGAAATGGGCCTGCTTAGCCTCACTGGCAGACGCAGTTACTTGCTGGAAGGAGTCTAAAGGAAGTAGACCCTCAATCACAAACATGGTGATGGATTAAGAGTACAGTAGCTACAACCCTTGGTCAATTAATTTTCTTGCAGCAAGAGATATAAGCAGTCCATTTTCATAGTCATCATGAAGCAGTAACATTAACCAATGTCAAAATATGTGCTAAGTAAAAAGAAGCCAAACACAAAGAGGATGCAGTGTATTATTCTTTTTATGTGTAATTCTAGATCTAGCAAAACTCGTATTCAATGATAGAAATCATATCAATGATTCCCTGAGACATTATATGAGAAGATTTGATTGTAAAGTGGTCTGAGGAAACTTTGAGGAGTGGTAGAAATCTCCTATATCCTGATTGGGCAAGTGCTTATAAGAATATAGACATCAGCCAAAACACATCAACATGTTATAAAACACTTGAATGAATGTTTCAGTGTATGTAAAATATACCTTAATAAAATCAATATAAAATATTAATTTGCTTGATTACAGTAATCATTTCACTGTGTGTATATACAGCAAACATACCATATGCCTTAAAGAGAACAATAAAAACACATCAGAAAAATTATTTTTAAAAGTAATTGAGTTGAGTTCTAAGAATATTAGCAAGATTTCAGAATCTGAATTTTCAGCCGTTCATCCTCTGTCTTCAAGAACACTGATGTTGACAATCACGCATGGACAAGAGTACCATTGTAAGAGTCCAGGAGTTTAGCAGAGAGATGCCCGAACAGAGCATTGAAAAAAGTAAGATGAACAGTTTCACTTCCCCTTCATCACCCTCCCCATAGCTCCCTAGCTGAACGCCAACGCCCCATCTCTCATGGAGAAAACTAAAAATACAGGAAGCACAGAGCTTCCATGGCCATACACGATTCTTCCCAGAAGATTCACTTCTTTCTCACTCTACCTGGAATACTGAAGGCTGAATAGTCTGTGAGCAGATAGGAGCAGAAAAAGGGGATAAAGGCTCACAGCAGCCAGTGTGCTGGATACAACAAAGGAATGCAGTTTACTAATTTCCTGGCAGACTGCACCTGAAGGTCCACTCATGACCCTCATGGGACACATTAGCTGCAGACCCCACCAGCCTGTCCACATATGCTTCCAGCACTCTATGTCCCCCCTCCCTGTACCTGGCACCCCACCAGCACCTATGCAGATTATGCCTACATACATGAGCTCACACAAGCAGCTGGCTCAACTCTCCTTGATTGAGAGAAGGAACATAAGTGTTCACACTTCGGTGCACAAACCCAGGAAAAATAAATAGGTTTTCAGCACCTAACTTGGTTTTGCAGTATTAAAAAAGGGCATGTAATCCTAAGGCTTACTCTCCTACAGAAACAACAGATAGAGTAAGCAAATTTATTGATAAAAAAAGTACTGAGAGCCCTGAAGAATCCCCAACTGAGTTTACTGGTGAAAGTAGTTATCTCTTGAAACCACTCAGCAAATATTAAGGAAGTAACTACTTCAAATACAAAGACAGAAATGCACAACTTTAGGAACAAACATCCACACAGAAAAAAAAAAATCAAGACTCATGATATTAATAAGAGAACGCAATAGTTTTCCAGAAACTGACATCAAAGAAACGGAGATCTATGAACTACTAGAAGAGACTTATAAAATAATTATTTAAGCACAGTGAACTATAAAGGAACACCAAACTCCTGCAAGATATCAGGATAACAATGTATGAAAAAAATGAGAAATTGGCTTGACACCTGTGGCTCAAGTGGCTTAGGTGACAGCCAAATACACCTGAACTGGCAGGTTCGAATCCAGCCTGGGCCCGCAAAACAACAATGACGGCTGCAACCACATTAAAAAAAAGAGAGAGAGAGAGAGAAATTCAATAAATAGAAAAATATTATTAAAAAAAAAAGAAGTTCTGAACTTGAAGACCATATGAATAAAATAAAAATATGACAGAAAGCTTCACTTCAGACATCAATCCACCAGACAAAAAATCTGTAAACTCAAAAATAGGTCAATTTAAAATTATCCAGTCTGTCGGAGGAAAGAAAAGAATGAAAAAGAGAGCCTATGGGACTTGTGCAAATAAATGTCTTTCCTTTCATGACCCATAGTCTTCACCCATTAGTTGACAAATTTCCAACTCTTAGTGTGGCAGAAACATGTGATCTCAGCCCTTATCATTTCCATGAGTGCCAAGGAAAATTCCAACTTTTACCTCTATTTACTTCTCTTTACCTGAAAGTAATATGTCCAGAGAGTCTGAGAATTTATATGCCTCAGGAAAAGCCCTCAACTAGTGACTGGTAGAAGTTGGCAGGTAAATATCTCAGCTTTTACATGATAGTCTCATTGAGTTCCTTAGCAGGACTAAGTTCCACTTGCTCACCATGCTAACTTCATAATGGAAACTTTACTGAATTTCTTTTCATTCCTCTCTCATTTTCCCATTCCTCCACGAACGTTTCCCAAATTAACCCTTTGCACTTGAATCTTTATCTCAAAATCAGTTTCTGGAGAACTTAAACTAAAGTTTCCTACATGTTAGTTTTGGTCTTTTAAAAGTAAAGGTAATTGTGAAAAGACTCAATGTAGTTTTTACTATCAATGTACTAATATTGTGTTATTCTTTTTTTTCCCCTTTATTGTTTCTTAGTTAAAAACATTTTTAGATATAGACTAGAAAAAAGTTAGTGTGTATTGCACTAATATAATTGCATAAGCAATTTATATATTTTATAATTAAAGAAACACTGGTAATATTACCATGCAGAGATGCCACTCTCAAAATGTCCACGTTTTTTTACTATATTACTTTTGAAACTTTTCCATTCATATGCAATTTTATAAATATAAATTCATAATGGTTTCTTACTGTAGAAATAGATCATAAATATATTTTACCAATAATGTAACTTTTATATCATGATTCTTAATAGTAGCAAAATATTCCATTATATCATTCCAATGTATCATAATTTTAAAATTCTAATATATGCTAATATGTATAAGTTATTCAACAAACCCATTTTTGAACATTTAAGTTACTTCTAATTTCTCTTGTATTATAAACTATGCTTTAGCAAACATCTTTGTGAATATATATACATGTATATATATGTGTGTGTATATATATGTATATATATATAGTGCATACGCTTTCAAAGACTTCTTAAAAGTATAATTTCTGGGTCAAAAAGCAAACTTGAATTTAAGGTACCATGTACATAATGCAAAGTACTTTTACCCATACACACTCCTACTTGTAGTATATGAGAGTGACACCTCTAACAAATTGGGCATTATTATTTTCTTAAAATGAATGCCAATTTAATGTCTACATATAGCATGTCATTGTTATTCTGTAATAAACAATTTTGCTTACTTATAAGATTTAATATGTTTTTATTTGTTAAGTACTTATAGTTCTTTTTTAGTGAATTGCCTATTAGTGTTTATCTCATTGTTTTCCTATTGGAATAAATAATCATCATCCTTCACTAATTTTTAAGAATTCTTTTTGTATTATTAGTATTAACATGCTATGTACAATTCCAAATCTCATTCTTAATAAGTTTCCTTTTAAACTTTATATTGCGTTCTTCCATGAAAGAATTGTTTATTTTACCCAACCAAAACTATCAAACCTTTACATGTGCTTTCCACCTATAATGTAACTTCAAATTTAAATTTCATTCTAACACTTTTCTGTTTTGTTTTGTTTTGATATTTTAATTTTTAATTATCCATCTGGAATTAATTTCATTTCAGGTGTAAGTAAAGATATATCAGTATTTTTTATTTCAGTGACTACTTACTGCATTCTACCTAAGCCCAGGAGATGTAAAGAGGAATGAAATAGCGCCTGTCCTAGGCTCAGGGTGGTAGACAAAGGCATGCTCCTGTGTCCGTTTTCTAGTCTAGGAACTCATGTCCATAGACTCATTTTTTGAGATGTCTGAGGCATCAGTACAAGAAAGCCCAACTGACTCACGAGTGTCATTAAACCCTTGAAGTCCACAAACTCTTAACATCCCTTCCTCTTCAGAAATACTGAAGGAAGAGAGTAGGGGCTATGAATAAAGTTGGGATGGGAGAGAGATGAAAAAGTCTAAGCTCCCACACCAAGCCTTTCTTAGCATCTTAGTTACAATACTCAAGTGAAAGAAAGCTCTCTTTAGCTGGCATTGCCTACTTCCAAGCTATTAATATCCTTCTCTTTTCAGCATCACATGTAAACAGTTTGCAATGTCTACAAGTGAAGTGCTTTGAGGGGAAAAAGAAAAACAACCACATTAACATAATCAGAAAATAATTGCTGAATGCTGGGCTATTAGAATATTTGACTCGTGAAGTATGAATACTTCAAGACTGATGAAACTGCAGAATTGCTGCAACCACTCCCAACAACACACACGCCCCTACACACTTACAGGGCCATTTCACATACTTCTCACGTGCATTGCAAACACACTGTGAGGGCAGGTATTTTTATCCCAACTTGCAGATATATAAATGGAGGCTCAGCCACAAATGAACATATGGCAAATAGCAGAATAGCTGGGAGTCGTTAGGTCCTAGAATTGTGCAAAGAGTGAAATAATAGACAAAGATAAAGAACACTTCCCTAAGAGCCTGCAAACTGCTTTCTAGTTTCCTTTCTGCCTCTAGCCAGCCCTGAGACCTAAAAAGAAATTACTTAACCTGTCCAAATTTCTGTTTACTCATCAGCAAAGTAAATGGATTGAATTATATATTCTTTTTTTTTTCTTAAAGCCTTTGGCCAGGGCTGGGTTTGAACCCACCACCTCTTGCATATGGGGCCAGCACCCTACTCCTTTGAGCCACAGGCACCACCCTGAATTACATATTCTTAAAAGCCGCCCCTCTTCCCCACCAACACTCTATGAGTACTAACACTGTATGAGTTAACTTTATACTGTTAGCATTCATAGTTCTTCCAGAGCTAAAGGTAGGAAATCAGGACTCTTCAGAAAGGCTCAAAGGAAATTAAGCTCACATTTGAACTGCAAACAAAGGGAGCTTGGTGATCTTAATCTTGTTATCTATTTGGTTGCTAAAATGTGTGCGATTGACAACATTGATAGCTTTTTCTCAAGACAGAGTTTGAGGAGCCAGCTCTTTAACATGGCCTGTTGCATTAGCAACATAATTTAAGGAAAATGCTACCCCTCCTCTTCTCCTATTCTTGGCGTGAGATAATGCACTAAATTGTTTTAGAATAGGAAGGAAATTATTGACTAAAGATAGTCTAACAGGCCTCTTCTATTTTAGGGGCTTTAAATCTAATAGCAGCTAAGAATAAGATTTAGAGGGGCTCTAATTGTAAAATGAGCATCAGAAACCTGGATCTTTTTCCTAGAGCCTGGCTATTTCTACTCTGTCGGAGTAAATTATTGACAAAACCATCTGGTCCTTTTCAAGAGAACACTAACTCCTGGTTCTGGGCAGGTGACGTGTTTTTTCTATCAACGGAAAAAGAAGCTGACTTTAGTCTCAAAGCATTAATAATTTCTCTAGACTTGTGCTTCCTATGTGTAAATTATGCTTATCTCTACATGCTAGAAAGGAAGAACATTAGGCACAACAAGAGAGATAAAATTAAAGGCAAATAAATTGACAATAAGCCTACCTGGACTATGGTCTTAAATGCTGCTTGACCTTAATAAGGAAATGCATCCATATTCTCTGAAAGAGATGTGATCGTGGTGTTGTACGCCCCCCCCACCCGATTTTATACCGTTAAAGTTTCTTCCTGTGTGTAGGCAAAGGAAATATCACTCCTGTGGGAGAAGCTTTTCCCTCCTTTTCCTTACAGAGCAGCAGATCTCCCTGAGTAGATGGGCAGAGGGGAAAAGTTCTAAGTCTTAAAAAACTTCTGCTCAGCGGATCAGTGCTTATTTACTTCTGTTCAGCTGATATTGCCCAGTTGTGACATAGGTAGACCTAGGTCCATAAGAAGAGTCCCCATAGAAGAAATGTTGGGGAAAAGGGACTTTATTATTTTGATCCAAATTATTCCCATATTTTAGGTCAGAGTTATTGTGTGGTTTTAGAAAAAAAAAAGAACTTAGGCAGGCAGTAACATCTTGCAATGAAAAGTCTTAGAGCATTAGGGGACAATAAACACATAATTTATCCTGAAATCTTCTATGTCACTAAGGAAGCCATCAGTTATAAACATCAGGATACAAGATTCTCGGCTGGCCATTATTCTGCTGTGAAAGCTGCAGATGGGTCTCCATTCTGCCTTGAGAAGTCTGCTATTAGTTTGGTTGGTTTTCCTTTGTACGTTACCTACCTGCTGGCAGGAGTGCCTCTTTCATGCTTACTTCGGCCAGCCTAATAACTATGTGTCATAGAAACTTCCTCTTTGCAATGAATCTCCCACAAGTCCACTTGGCTTCTTGTACCTGGTTATCTGGATCTCTAGCAAGGCCAGGGAGATTTTCCTCAATAATTCCCTCAAATAAATGATCCAAGCCTGTGTATTTTCTACTTCACCCTCAGGGCTGACCATGATTCTTAGGTTTCACCTCTTTATACATAGTCCCACATTTCTTATAGGCTTTGTTCGTTCCTCTGTTCTTTGTTCTCAACTGACTTGTTTAGTACAAAGGCCTTATCTTCAAGTTCTGAGATTGTTTCTTCTGCCTGATTGAGCCTATTCTTAAGGCTTTCCACTCGGCTTTGTAATTTCTTGAATGAATTTTTCATTTCCAGAAGTTCTATTTGGCTTTCCTTTAGCACTTAAATTTCTTTAGTCATTTCCTGCATTGTCTTTGTGGCTTGTGTTGGTTTTCTGAACAGACCAATATCAGGCACCAAAATGAAGCAGCAATAAAAAAAAAAATTCCAACAAAAAAAGTTCTGGACCAGGTGGCTTCACCTATAAATTTTACCAAACATGCAAAGAATAATTTGTACTTATAGTGCATAAATTATTGCATAACATTAAGAAGGAAAAAGTCCTCCCCAACTCATTACATGAGGCCAATATTACCTACATGCCAAAGCCAAGAAAAGGTACCACTAAGAAAAGAAAACTATAGACCAATATCCTATATAGAATACAGACACTCAATAATATCAGCAAACCAGATTAAGCTTCACATCAAAAAATAAGGCACCATGACCAAGTGGCTGCATCTCAGAGATGCAAGGATGGTTCAACATATGCAAATCTATGAATTCAATTAACTACACAAATAGATGCAAAAACAAAGACCATATGATCCTTTCAACAGAAAAAGTTTTTGTAAAAAATCAGCACAGTTTTTTGATAAGAAAGCTTAACAAAATTGAATATATGGATGGAATATACCACAAAATTTCCACATATCTGTGCTATTTCCACATATGTGGCAAACACACATCCAACACCATGATGAATGGAGAAAAAGTTGAAAGCAATCTCCTTGATAACACCTATTCTACCCTTAGTTTACGCATATTAACTTCATTACTCAAGTGTCACTTTCATAGCAATCGTCTCCTAATTTTCATCTCAAACACCAGATGCCTTTATTATGTGTGCCCAGATCTGTGTCTTTTTATCTTATAGCACTTACTCTAGCTTCTGACAGTATACTCATTTTTATAATTATTTGAATTATGCTCACCTCTCTCACCAGGCCACAATCTGCGTGAGAAAGGATGAGTTTGGTTTTTTTTTTTTTTTTGGTAAATGAGTTTCTTTTAATTTGATATTTCCAAAGATGGTATTACAGAGAGAGAGAAACAACACTTTGGTTTCTTTATCATGAAATTTCAGATGACTGTGTTTATATTATAAAATAGAAATCTGGGTACACCAATCACAGCGATGTACACTTTTATACATTTTCATTTTTGACCTATTTATTTAAGAAGACAGCTCATCTGCTCCTAACTGTTACCTGTATAGCTGTTGTTGTGTACCTGAAGTTTTATTCTCAGTACCATGCTGGGAACAACAGCTCATGCCTGTAATCCCAGCACTTTGGGAAGCTGAGGTGGGACGACTTGAAACTAGCAGTTAGAGACCAGCTGGGCCACATAGTCAGACTTCGTCCCCCCCCTCACACACACACACACACAAAGAATTAGACAGACTTGATGGCACACACCTATAGTATTAGCTACTCAGGAGGCTGAGGCAGGAGGATCATTTGAGTCCAGGAACTCAAGATGACATTGAGCAGATCGCAGATCATGCTACTCCACTTCACTTTGGGTGACAGAGTAAGTGCTGTCTCTCAAAAAAAAGTTAAAACTTACAAATATTAAAATATGTGTGTTATTGCCTGTTTCGTTGTGTAAATAGGCCTATGAAGTATCCTATTATGTTTTTATGATTCCCAAATAAATCCCCTTTTAGAAAACAAATGAATGTCTTTGAAATAATTTTTATTATTTTTTCAAGCATTATATTTTTTTGGGATTTTGACCTTTCAGAATCTTGGCATTTGTGATAATGGCATTGGCATGTTTTGAAATTATAACTGGCTACCATTCAAACCAAAATTCAAAGTACCAATTCAATAATCACACTACAGATATATTTCTGAGCCTAAGTACAAAGAAGAAGACACCGTTACCACATGCTTTTATTTGATTCTTTGTTACAAATATTGTACCTGGAAGGATAATTTCCTCTTGAAACCATGGAGATATGCTCATATAGCAAATCCAATGGACAAAAATGTATTATCTGCCCCCTCCACATACACAAACACCTTCAGTTGAAGAAGTAGAGAAAGCTAGAAAAATGCTCTGCAACTAACTTTATATTATGCATTATATAGTATGCATTAAAAGCTACAATTCATTGTACTTACAACTATTTCTGAGACATGTTTTCTACAATAAGCATGAAAAATAATTCCAACTATAAAATTATAGTGTCATTAATGTCAGTAATGAGTAATTCTGTGTGTCAAATTATCCAAATGTAAGTGTTGCCATTTAACATTTTTTCACTCAATAAATATTTATTCAGATTCACATCATCATTTATTCAGTAACCAATTATTAAGCTCCTACTATGTACCAAGAAGGGCACATAGGGGAGTAAAACAAGGAATTTCAGGTGAGTCGAGCTGTCTTTATCCCATCAAATAAATAGTACTCTGTTGGGTATGAATACAAGCTTTAGACACACATTGGATTCTGTTTACTATATTTGTCACCCTGGAGGAATTACTAAAGTTTCTGAGCCTTACTTTCTTCATCTATAAAATGAACATGTATATAATTTTATATATGCATCAAGTAAGATATGATTTAAAGAATGTTTAGCCTGTAATAGCTTCTCAACCATGATAGTCTTTAACAGTTTTAATTTTATTTTTATTTTTTCAGTGCCAGAGAGCCTACATGAGGAATTGACAATTAGTCAGAAGGGCATTAGAGAAGACATCATGACCTTGTATATGATCCGGGTCTTGAAGAATGAGTGGGAATTCACTAGACAGGAAAAAGGTAGGGAGGGCACCATGTACAGAAGTCACAGTGTCCACAAAGTTCAGAGGAATGCATGGGAAGGACCTAGTGGCTATGTCACGTGATGGTGAACTGGGAAATAGCCAACCTCCAGCAAGTAGGAGAATGGCTTAAGGTGGATTGTGGGCACTGTGATGCCCTGCCAGAGATCAGAAAATAAATGTATATATTTGTCTCCTGTTCTCTTACGGGAGCATCACTCACCACTCATCTTAATTTTTTATATATTATCTCATATTCATGCTCATGTCTCCATGTGCATATACACAATCTATGGCTAACTGCCATGCTCAAGAGGAATCAGAATTGAGGAGACCCCCACTAGCACCAAGCTGAGATGATTCTGGGGCTGGACTCCCATATACAAGATTCCTGTGATCTGGGAAGGAAGGCGAATACCTGAAGATGTGGCAGTTTCCTAGACTGTGGGAGCCCTGCATTCTTCTTTGTGCTGAGAAGATGAGCCCAGAGCACGCCCAGTGGATCCACATATTGAACACAAAGAGGACATGTCTGGTGTAATAACAGCAAACAATGACTAAGTACTTGTTACAAGCCAATCAATGAGATATATATTGGGGATGTCTTATGTAATTTAATCCTCATGACACACAGTAGCTGCGATTAGCCCCAATTTACAAAAGAGGAAATTGAGGCTAAAAGACGAAGTGACTATCCTAAGCTTACACAGCTACCATGGAGCTGACCTAGGATTTCAGAGCCCCAAGTCTCATTCACTCAAATTCTCTGGAAGAGAAAAAGCCTCATTTATTTCTGGTAATCACATAGGGTTTTCTGAGGTCTTTCTCCAGCTTTCTAGGTTTTCACTAAGTTACTATTTTGTCCTTACAACTTCCAAAGGTAACAGTGAAATTAAGCATTTGTGCTTCTTTCTCCTGACTCAGAGAAAGAAAAAGTCCAAGTCCTTGGAAAAGCAACCAAATCATTTGGCTTCAGCAATGTAACTCATCCCATTTAAATAACATTCTGTGGTTCTAGCATTCAGACTGTTTTCCAAACTTTCACTTGATCTTAGCAACAACCTTTTGAGGCTGCAATTACCATCCCACTTTCAGAAATGATATAGGTTCCAACTAGTCAATGATTTTCTTCAAGATGGCACAGCTAGGATGTAGCAGAAACAAACCTCTGAAACTGAGCTTCACATCCTTAGTCCACTGTGTTTTCCACAGTGTGAAACACATTTGAGTACAGTTTGGAAAGGCTGTCTCATTTCTATGTTTACATTTTATTTTGATGGTGCCCATTTTTTTTTTCATTTTTTGTTCTTCTTAAAAGGGACTATGAGGTACCATATGCAAGATACAGAGAAGGTGGGAAAAGAAGAGGAGTTCTGAAAAAATCTTACCTGCCTAGATTTTTTTCCCATAATTTACTAGTTCTTCCCATCAATAAATATTCCTACTGCCCATTTAACCTCTTAAAATTTTTTAACCTCAAGACCAATACACATTTGTTTTCTGCCTCATCTTCCAGCCAGAATTAATTTATATTAAACTTTTTAAAACACAATAATAACAACAGCATCAACAAAATCCATTATATATAAAAGCTAATATAATAATAAAGGTAGATTTCTTAAGTAACCCCTGGGAAAGGTATGCCAGACAGAGGGATGGATAGATAAATCTATATAATTTTTAATAAAATGATAAATCTTTCATGAACTTTTCCATTATATCACCTTAGAGAGAGAGAGTTTAGTGACACCTAATCAACTGGGCAAACTAAATTATCGCTCAAGGTCTACATTGTTCACTTGAGCTGCCCAAGTGATTGAATAAGCTTTCCTTTTGTTTGGTCCTAACAATGGAGTGCATCTCAACTGATGCTGTGAAAGACCAAACAAAGCTGATGATGGAAAGAAAATCGACTCAGTGGCTAGAACCACGAACTGGTATGTAAGGAGCCTTATTATGACAGGTAATGTTGAATAGTCATGGTTTATAATTGATAATATTTTAAGATGGTCCACTTAATTGCAGTTTTGTATTGTACATGTGTATTATGGTAATATAATGCAATGAAATTTTTCTTTAAAAAGAAAATATAATAAATAAATTGATTTTTGTAAAAAAAAAAAACACTTCTTTTTTTTTTTTTTTTGAGACAGAGTCTCAGTATGTTGACCTTGGTAGAATGCCATGGCATCATAGCTCACAGCAACCTCCAACTCTTTTTTTTTTTATTATCTTTATCATTAAATCATAGCTGTGTACAATAGTCAGCCTCCCAAGTAGCTGGGACTACAGGAACCTGCCACAACACCTGGCTTTTAAAATTATGGGACAAAATGCCATAGAATTAACCACAACTAAGATAGGCTGGATTTTGAGCCATCCTTCTAATATGTTGCAGGATGCTTATGCGTAATTAAGTTAATGTAAATATTAAAGGTTAAATAATGTATTCACGGTTGTTTTCAAATTTCTCTTTCTCCATATGTTTGTGTGTATGTAAGTATAGAGACTGAGGAATAGCTGTATTTTTTTCTTAATGGAGTATACTGCTGATGACAATGGTTACTTCATCTTTTAGCTTCAACTTCCTCTTTTGTAAACTGGGGCTAATCACAGCTACTCTGTGTGTCGTGAGAATTAAATTACATAAGACATCCCTTATATATATATCTCATTGATTGGCTTGTATCAAGTGATCAATCATCATTTGCTGTTATCATTACACCAGTATTACTCTTATTAAACTAAGGATTTTTTTCACATGTTGGAGACTTTAGAACACAGAAGGACCCTAGAAACGTACAGTTAACTGTGATAGGCAAAGGCAGCTGGCCATGCATATGCCCTTAGCCATGTTTAAAGGTCTTGTCAAGATACCTCATCAAGAACACAGTTGTTAAGACACTAAGGAAAAAAGAGCCTCATATAAGGGCAGAGCTGAGAGAGCATGGGCTTTGGAGTCTGACAGTCACTGGCTCACATCTAAGTCCTGCCATTTACTAATGATGTTCTAAAAATAAATTATCAAACCATGGAGAATCTCATCTATAAAATCTTTATAGTGATATCTGTCTTGGGGAATGGTTTTAAAAGTTACAGGCGGCAATATGTACTTAACACAGCACAGGCTACACATAGGCATATAATGTAGCAATTATTATTAGCACGAAAATACTACTAGTAGCACTAAAAATATATATCATGTACATACTTTATGCCTAATACTCTAATTAAACTTTTAACACAGCAACATTTTCTGCATGCAGAAATAACTCGGGGCTCTCCACACACTGGCTTGACAATGAGGGGATAACTTTCCTAACTAACTTGGCTGTGTGTCAAAAAAGCAGTTATAATTTGAATGTTTAGATGCCCTAACATATATGCTTACTTGTAAATTTTAAATCTTAAGAGTTAAGTTACTATACCTATTTTACCATCTTTTAAAAAATACATGATAATAATTAACATTAATTCAGAGTGTTAGTTCCATGATGTTTGGAAGTTTGTCTCTCTTAGTCATTATTGTGTCACCTGAACTTTTTCCAATACTCAGCACATATGCGAAATGTTTAACAATTATTGGTCTAAAGAATAAATGGCCTTTTTCAACAGCAGCCAGTGAAAACACGGATTTCTGATGTTCTGTGCTTCCTTACAAAGACATAGTAAGAACCTAAAATGGAGAAGAGAATGTTTGGGAATTTGAGAATAAGCCAATCTCCACTGACCTTAACAATTATGTCACTTTCATAGCCTTCATTTCAAGGAGAAGTAAATTATATTAAGTGTGAAGGTACTAATCACACAGATAGGAAAAGCAAAGGAAGCTTAATGAAGTGGAGGATTAAGAAATCAGAACACTTGGCAGGTTCTTAAAATGTAGCCAATATTCATAATGGAAGCTTACATATTTTCAAAATCCCAGAATGTTAAGGATGTAGAGATCGAAACATAAATAGGGCATAACATAGGAGAGATTTACTAAGAAAATAGGCACATAGAGACAGGCCAGATAAAATATAAACCTGAGGTTTGTACCCTTCCTTCTGTAAACTACACTAGACCACACGAAGTTGGGACAATGCATTTTGTGACAACTTGAGAGGTCTAAGGTTTCCTTTCGCTAGGCTTCAGTCTGGCCCCTCCTGGCCTTTCTCAGAAGACATTTCTTGGAGATATAGAGAAGGTTAACTGTGTTGTCTCACACTAATGTTGTGGGGAAAAATCAAAAGGAAGCCCAAAAATAAGACCAAGCCTTCTTTCAAATGATAACAATTGTTATCCCATTTTAACTCTAACCTCATGCACGAGAGTTTGACTAGCAGGACAAAAGATAAAAGCCAAAGACAAAGAAAGAAGTCACCACTTTAGTGGAATCAAGTCACACGTAATACTCAAAAGACAAATCTCATGAGAGGGAAAACGGTACTTTCAATGGTTTTGATATTGATACTTGGATAGAAAAGTAGAGTGAGAACTTGGTTTTACTTCCCAAATATGCATGAAAAAATATCTACGAAATCATGACTGACAAATTCAAGGTTCTAAAATTACATTTGAACTGACCCTCTGATTCCTCATTGTAAGCTTTTAAAATTATCTTTTGAATGGATTTCCCACAAGAGAAGCTTAAGGGATGATATCCCTGAGCCTTGCCAAAAAGGCTCACACACTCTGTCTAAATATTATTCATAATGAGAACTATGGGCACCTGCCTATCTAAAAGGAAAGTATCCCAGAAGCAACACCCATAATTCCCTGTGCAGTTGTCACTTTCCATTCCAGATGATGATGACTGATGGAAGCACTGACATGCACCAATATTTAACTGGTACTCCAATCCTGTTCTTTTACTAAAGACTCATTAATGCCAATTACAACCTTTGATTAAGCCTGTGCTTGACAAATGGGCCTTATTATAAGTATTCACTTCAGACGTGAATTTACAACTGGAGGTTAGCATAATCAATACTCCAGACAGTGTATTGTCAGAAACAGGATTTACCAGAATACCTAATGCAATGCAGCTGGTGGCATTCAATCAATCACAGCTGCCCACTAAGACTGAAGCCTGGCCATGTTCCATTAACCTCTCCCTGTTCTCAGGAATAAGGCTGCAAGAAATGAGACTGGCTATTAGGAAAGACACTGCTAGAATTTCTCAAGACAATAACCACTGGGAATTTCAACTAGAAAACAACAAGTTTCCTTTGCTCTTCCATGATGTTGTCACAACATCAACTATGACCACTTGGTAGAAATATGATGCAGAATCAATTTTTCTAGCCTCACAAAAGTAAGCATGGTTTCAAAACTATTTAATCATTCCTTTGACTATTGAATAGCTGTTCCTTGGACCAAGTTAAAAAGTTAAAGGCTATGTACTTGTACCACATTAGCTTCACAGAACACTTTTCATCGAATTGCTCTTTAAAGATTATTACCAGAAGTTGCTACACAAAATAGAATTTTGAAATCCACTTTTTCCTCTTGGAATGATATGCCCGCTAGATGAAAGCTGTTGTGCTGATATATAGAGTTATAAAACACTCTACTTTCAAGATAGATCTCCTCAAAAAAAAAAAACAATTAAAAAAAAATTAGATCCCCTCCTCTCCTTAGTCCCAATGAGGCTTATGGGAATAAACTTTGAGCATGTTCTCAGTGAGGTTTAATTTTGTAAAGACATATTGGCTTGACTATGAAGCAGGGGCTAGAGAAAATAGAACTCCTAAGAGAATGGAGTCATACGTGATGAGGTGCATGAAGCCCAAGGTTCAGGCAGATATTGACAGCCCCAGTAAAGCTGAATCGCTAAGGGCTTAGTCACACTCCTGTGGGATCCTCCTCACTTAAAAGCAAGCCAGGAGAACAGGAAAGTATCGGCCATGATGGAAAGAAAGAGGATAATGTGACTCTCTAATGGAGAAAATCACCCCTGAGAGTATTTTAGATTTAAGGGTAGGTCAGCACCACCACGTGGGTAGCCCACAAAAAGTGGCAGGAGGAGGCAAGTTCTGGCATCTCTAAGGCACTGAGAAGACTGAAACAGACAACAGAAAAAATAGAAAGGACAAAAATATCATGAACAGTGGAGAGGCAGGAATGTAGCCAGCAGAGAATTATAGGTGAGAACTTTCATACAGATGCAAAAAAGAAGAGAAACTAAGGTCCAGAGAGATGACCCATAAGCAAACACTCAAAGCATTCCAAACTAGAATTCAAAACAGAAAGGCCGACAATCCAGTTAAGTTTTATTTGAGAAATAACCGCTACTGAAGCTTTGTTAATTTTGTCATGCAGTATCCATTCTATAAAAGTTTGTGTGAGAAAGACTTTTCCAAATTTAGTGCCACGAATATAAAAAAAAATGTTGATGCCCCTTACCAACACCCATGCTTCCTGGGTACAAAACTAAGTGATCAATTACATTTCTCTTTTTGACTTGGCTTTCAAGAAGGAAACAAGTCAATTTTATAATATTTATAATATTCCTAATCCTTTGAATTAGCCTCTCTCTACTTCTCTTTCTGGCTCATCATTTCTCTTTATAGTGACATTATTACTAATTTTCTTTCATTTTTTTGTTTTAAAAACTGGTATTTATGGCAGTCTAAATCCCGTCAAAATATAGTAATATAAATATCCTTACTGCTATATTCTGTATCTATTCTGATCCAGCAGTACCTCAGTATTCCTTAAAGGTTATAAAAAGGATTAAAGACTTATATAAAAATATTTTGTAAATTTTAAAATACTACACAAGTATTCAATGATGCTCTTATATGAAAAAATATTTGGAAAAGTTCTTCTATTCTGAGTTTTCTCCCTTATAGTCCTGCCACTATATTTGTTATAGTCACAATACTCAAGGCTGTGCTAAAACTCAATGTTGGAATAAAAATGAAAATGTTTTCTGAATGTGGCATTATAAATTTTAGTCAGCCCTTAACATCTGAGCTCAAAATCATATATTATATAACCTTGCTAAGATGTGGGTAAATTTAGAGGGATGGTAACATCCATGCTGCCTAGCCCTGAAGTTCTTCTTGGGATCCTTAGCAGGCCACTAATAAGGAATTTGCCTATCAAAAACATAAATTAGGGGAACGATTACCTACTTAACTAATGGTGCTGGGTGAATTGGCTGGCGACCTGTAGAGGACTGACACTGGACCCCCATCTTTCACCATTACCAAAAATTGATTCTCACTGGATAAAAGATTTAAACTTAATACATGAAACTATAAAGGTACTTGGAAAGAGTGCAGGGAAAACACTTGAAGAAATTGACTTGGGAGAATGTTTTATGAGGAGTCTCCCCCCAGCAATTGAAGCAACATCAAAAATATATTACTGGGATATGATCAAACTAAAAAGCTTCTGCACAGCCAAGAACACAATAATTTAAGCAACCAAACAGCCCTTAGAATGGGAGAAGATATTTGCGGGTTATGTTTCGTACAAAGGTTTGATAAGTAGAATCCACAGAGAACTCAAACTTATTAATAAGAAAAGAACAAGTGATACCATTTCATTGTGGGCAAGAGACTTGAACAGAAGCTTCTCTGAAGAAGACAGGTGCATGGCCTACAGACACATGAAAAAATGCTCATCGTCTTTAATCATCAGAGAAATGCAAATCAAAACCATTTTAAGATATCTTCTAACTCTAATAAGAGTAGCCCACATAACAAGATCCCAAAACTATAGATGTTGACGTGGATGTGAAGAAAAGGAAACACTTCTGCACTGCTAATGGGAATGCAAGATAATGTGTTCCTTTTGGAATGAAGTTTGGAGAACACTTAGGAACTAAAAGTAGACCTACTGTTCAATCCTGCAATTCCTCTACTAGATACATATTCAGAAGACCAAAAATTACTTTACAACAAAGATATTTGCACCAGATTGTTTATTGCAGCCTAATTCATAATTGACAAGTCATAGAAGCAGCCCAAGTGCCCAAAGACCCAGGAATGGATTAATAAATTATGTATAACATAGAATATTATGCAGCCTTAAAAAAGATGGAGACTTTACCTCTTTGTGTTTACATGGATGGATCTTGAACATATTCTTCTTAGTAAAGTATCTCAAGAATAGAAGAAAAGTATCCAGTGTACTCAGGACTACTATGAAACTAATATATAATCACCCACACTTTCATATGAAAGATAAAACTATAGCCCATGATGAAGGAGAGAAGAGGAGGCAAATGGGAGGGGGGGGAGATTGAGTGGAGGGACAGTAATCAGTGGGACCTTGCCTATGGTGCATATTGCAAGGGTACGTGTCAAATCTATTAAGAGTAGAGTATAAATGTCTTAACACAATAAGTAAACGAGGTGAAGGCTATGTTAACCAGTTTGATATAAACATTTCAAATTGTATATAAAATCAGCACATTGTATCCCATAAATGCATTAATGTCTACAGTTATGATTTAATAAAAAAAATTAAGAGGAAAAATGTAAGAAATGGAAGGAAGAAAAAAGGTGTAGAAAATGAAAATCAATGCGTTTGACTACACAATTTTGTCTATTCCTATTCTAGTCTATTTTGTAGGATGGATCAGAGCAGGTGAAAACTAAAACTTAGGAACACCAATTAGTTTGTTCCAGTAGTCAAGCTGAAACTAATTGTTTATTTAAGTAAGGTCTTCTCCTATAATTAGAGACTATGTGACAAATCCACATTGTCAAGTATACCTCAGCTAAAGTTTAGAATTGTGTTTGGCAATAAAAACGTCTGGAGTGAAAACAAACCTGGCAGTACAGTTACATAGTGCTCAGTTATGCATCCACTGTAAAGAGACTGCCTTTTAGTGTTGAGGGTGAATGTGCAGAGGAGGTAATACATTTTTAATAGCTTAAAAGGGAAAGAAAGAACATAGAGCTATTTTGGATTATTCCATTATCAAAGCAGTTCTAAGTGCTTTCTCAGTAAAAGCTAACAATAGAAAGGCCAGAGAATGCATGGCAGAGTAAAACCAATGAGCACATAATACAATTCCACGGTGCTCTTCAAAGATGCTTGCCTTGGTGGATGTCTTCTGCTGCTGTTGAGTACCTTAGAATAGCTGATAACAGCCAACTGTCAGCAAAACAGCTCCGGAGCTCTGGCCTCTGTTGAGAACTTAGATGTTTAATCTTATATTTTATATCCCGTTAAGGGATATAAACTGGAGGGTAAAGGGTCCCAAGAGAGTTTTATTTTGATGAAATCTTCACACCACAGCCCTAAGGCTAATTTCAAAATAAAGATTGGAGAAGGAGAGAAGATGGCCAGCTAGAGACATCCTCGATGGAACATCCCAGCAGGAAGATAGACTATGGGACAAAGAAGAGCAGAGAGAAGCTGCATCTCAGGTGTGGATCACAGGGAAAGACAGCAGAGATGTCTAGAGAGCCCCCAAGAAAACCTGTGAAGCTGAGAAAGAAGAAGATAAAGAGAAGATAGCAGCACATAGCAAACCCAATGGCTCCATGCCCAATGAAAGGGTAAGACATTTCCCCTTTCCCACCTAAGTGCCTTTGGTGAACAGTGAACACAAAATATATTGGAGGCATATCCACCCTCCACAAGCCCAGGTATAGTGGCTAGATAGGAATAGTGGGGTGAATCAGTGAACCCGGGGAGTTTGGGTGTTAAAAAGGAAACCAACCCCATGGGAGAGTGCCTTGAAGGACTGGAATATGGGTCTTCTTATACCTAGACTTCTCCTCAGTACCTGCTCTACTCATGGCATTATCTCATGCTGACTGGTAGTCACGGCCCCTCCATCCCATTGTAACCACAAAAGTAGTCTGAATTGAGAAACTCATGAATAGCTGCTTCTCCATGGTAGGTGTGCATTCCTGGCCAAGATCACCAAGGAGAATGAGATTGCCATAATATCAGACCTTCCTGCCTTCCAGCATTTCAGAGGATTATGTGCTGGCAGCTTAGGCGAGTTGACCTGAGGTCCAACATGAGGGCACTGAAGGGAAAATCAGAGGAGAGGTCTGAGTCCTGGATAGAAGTGGAAAGGAAGCCTTCACAGACATATCCAAGAGGAGAGTGTGGAGAGGTGCTGAGGAATAGGAATCTGTGAGCATGCCTACCCCACCCCCATGCTCACAGGATAACCACCATATTGGATAAGGGTGTGGAACTTAAAGGAAATTAGCCTAGCTTCTGGTTTCCTTGGCAACTGAACTCCTTGGGCATCAGGCAGACAAGGAACATTGCAATCCTCCAACTCCCATTGCAATTGGGATTGTAGCAGAAGCCAAGAAACTCATGAGGGGCTAATTCTCCCCAAAAGAAGTGTGTTCCTGGCTGAGCCCCCCGTGAGTAGAAAGGGCTACCTCTCTCACATTGGGGTCATGCAGTAGAACAATTGTGAAGGTACAACAAGGACCTTCAATCCACTAGCCTTCTGAGGAGACACAGACTTTTGTGTTAGACACATAGATTGAAGGGAAGTTTGAGACCCAGTCTTATGTGGAGAGGGAACTCAAATAGACTGATTTGATGAGTGCTATGGGGCTCCAAGGAGCCATGACTGTGCGGGGACACTCACGACACCCTGTAGAGAACCTGCACTAGTGAAGAAGGATGGAGAGAGCCTGGTCCAGGGCATTAGCTTTCAAGCATTTAGGCCCCTCCCCTCTCTCAGCAACAGCCTTCCCTGCTTGGAGAGATTGCTCTGAAGTGCATGCGGGTGGCTCTCCCTAGAAGCTGGAAAAGCAACTTCTGAGCCCTGCTGAGGACTTGAAAAACCCTTCAGTTTCTAACAGTTCAGGCACAATCAGTCTTGCTCCTTCTCCTACCTCAGGAGGAAGAGAGATCAAGCACCTCCCCCCTCACCCCGAGAGCTACAGGGTCCCTCCTAAAGGTTGGAGCATTTGTGTGTCCCTTCCTGAAAAGCCAGGGTTTACCACTAGCAAAAAAAAAAAAAAAAAATAGGTGGCACCTGTTTATAAGTGGTTAGGGTGCCAGCCACTTGGACCCAGGCTAACAGGTTCAAACCCACCCCAGGCCTGCTAAACAACGACAACTGCCACCAAAAAAAAAAAAAATTAGCCGGCAATGTGGCAGGCACTCGTAGTCCCAGCTGCTTGGCAGGCTGAGGCAAGAGAATTGTTTAAGCCCATGAGTTTGAAGTTTCTGTGAGCTGTAACACCTCAGCACTCTACCAAAGGCAACATAGTGAGACTCTGTCTCAAAAAAAAAAAAAATACATCTTGCCAGTTGGGTCCTCCAGACTAACTACAATCAGAGATAGGGAAAAAGTCCCATAGCTAAGCACAACATCTTCCAACTTAAGCAAATAGGAAGTAGCTGATTCATACTTAATAATACCACCCACCATCTTAGAGATTAAGCTGCAGGATCTAACTCATTACACAATGTTAGGAAAAGGTTCATCAAACCTGCTGGTATACACCATAGGTAACTCAGGACCAGCACTCCTTTCCCTACCACAGTCAAGGATTGCTCTTCAGTGACACAGAGACAGGCCCACACACCAGGCCAAGCACACCCAGATCTCAGTCAAGAGGTCAGCATAGAAGGAATCAATGAAAGAACTCTAGAAACAGGAAAAATCAGAGTGAAAGGAAGACCACCCCAAAGGAAATAATAACACCTTACCAATGAATACCCATCATAATTAAAGTACTAAAGTGACTGCCAAAAAATTTTAAATATGGATTATTAAGAATCCTAAAGAAATACAAAAGAAAATAGAAACCCAATACAAAGAACCCATGATGCAAAAGCAGAAAATGAATGAAAAAGAACATGAAGGAAATAGAATTATAAAAAAAAAAAAATCAAACAGAACTTTTGGAAATTAAAAATTCAAAAATTTTTGGAAAACATTAAGAATGGTCCAAATCAGACAGAAGACAGAATCTCAGAGATTGAAGAAAACACCTTTGAATTTTAAAAAGCCAAAGAGAAAGAATCGAGTAATAAAAGGGAAAAACAAAGCCTACAAGAAATATGAGATTAGGTAAAGGGGCCTAACATGAGAATCATAGACATCTCTAAGAATAGGAGGAAAATACACAAGGGTTGGAAAACCTATTAGAGGGAATAATTGGAGAAAATTTTGATAGAAATCTATATATCCAGGTAGAAGAAGCTCAACTTAACTTCTGGAAGATTCATCACAAAAAGACAATTACTACAACATATAGTTATCAGATTTGCCAACGCTAACACAAAAGGGGAAATCCTATGAGTTGTAAGACAAAAGCATCAGTTTACTTACAAACTAAAACCCATTGGACTAACTGCAAACTTCTCAACTGAGACTTTCCCTGGCAGAGGAAGAGGGTCCCTATTCTCTCTTTTTTTATTTTTTTATTTTATTTTTTTCCTTTTATTAAGTCATATACACATAGATCATGAATACATTTATGCATTTGTGGGGTACAATTTTTTTTATATACAATTTGGAATGCTTACATCAATATAGCTATATCTAATATAGCTTTCACCGTATTTACATAATTATTGTGTTAAGACATTTATGTTCTATACTTGGTAGATTTGACTTGTACTCTTGCAGTATGCTCCATAGGTGTGGTCCCATCATTTGCCCTCCCTGTATGGAACCTCCACCCTCCCTTCCCATCCCACCTACTTCTTTCCTTCGAAGCCTAAGTGCCCATCAACCCATGAATGGATTAATACATTGTGGTATATATACATGGTATAATACCATGTATTCATATGTATGTATGTGTATATATATATATATATATATATATATATATACCATGGAACACTATGCAGCCTTAAAAGAAATGGAAACTTTACCACTTTTATGTTTACATAGATGGAGCTGGAAAATATTCTTCTTAGTAAAGAGGGGCCCTATTCTCAATCATCTCAAACAAAAGAATGGACAGCCTACAATTTTATAGCCTTCAAAACTATAAAGAATATGAGAGAGAAATAAAAGCTTTCTCAGATAAGCAAATCAAGGAAATTTGTCAAGACCAGACATCATGCCCTTCAGGAAGTGCTAAGATCTTCATCATACACTGATCAATACAAAAAACCTCCACCAATATAAAATGAGCCAAAAGCTAAAGTTCAGAACCCAAATATCACAATGATAAAACAGGATGAGCAGAAATACATTCCACTTATTAATTCTTTCAACAAAGGTGAATGGATTACACTTCCTTCTGAAGAGACATAGACTAATTGTATAGATAAAAAATAAATAAATAAATAAGAAAAGTATCTCTTGTTTCTAGAAAATAAATCTAAAGCAAAAGAACTCATTCAGGCTCAAGGGGAAGGGATGGAAAAAAAATATTCCATGAAAATTCAAACTAAAAGAAAACTGATGTAGTCATGTTCATTACTGATAACATAGACTTCAAATCAACAAAAATAAAGACAAAGACAGTCATATAATCATATACCATATGGAACAATTCAAAAGGAAGATGTAACAATCCTGTTTATGCACCTAAGGCTGGTGCACTAAGATTGATAAGGCAAATCCTGTCAGATATAAACAAAGTGATAAACAGCAGCATTATAATAGCTGGGGGATTTAAACACCCACTGACTGAACTGGAAATATCCTCCAAACAGAAAATAAACAAAAAATAATGGACTTAAATAAGACTCTAGAACAGTGATTTTTCACTGTGGTGAAAAATTTTTCAAGTGGTGAGCTGCAGCTCACTGGTGTGCCATGAGAGGATCCTAGGGGTGCCTCAAAAATTTTTAAAGATGATTAATAAAATTATTTTCAAAAAAAGTTCAAAGCACAGTAAACATATTCCTTTTTTTTTTTTTACTCTTTTTTCATCACCATAATTTAAGTAAGCCATGGAAATTTAACTATAGGTTCCAGTGTGCCATGAGATTAAAAAGGTTGAAAAACACTGCTATAGATCAGTGGGACTAACAGATATTTACAGAATATTTAACCTGAAACCTACTGATTATATGTTCTTCCCATCAGCACATGAAAATTCTCTAAAATTGATCACATCATAGGCCACAAAATAGAAATTGTATTATATATTTTCTCAGGCCGCAGTGGAATAAAACTAGAAATCAGTTCCAAAAGAAATACTCAATTCTACACAAAGTCAAATAACCTATTGCTGAATGATTATTAGATCAAGGACTAAAGATGGAAATCAAAGATTCTTAAAGCAAAATGACAAAGAAAGGACAGAAGTTATAAAAATATGTGGGATTTAACAAAAGCAGTCCTAATAGGAAAATTCATACCATGAATGCCTGCATCAAAATGACAGAAAATAACAAATCAACAATCAAATGAATCACCTCAAGAAATTAGGAATGGAAAAGCAAACTGATCACAAACCCACCAGAAGAAAGTAATTAACTGAGGTCAGAGCATAACTAAATGAAATCAATAACAAAAAAAACTATAGAAAATATTAATGAAACAAAATAATTGTTCTTTGAAAATATCAACAAAATTGACAGACTTCTTTCTGTATGACCCAAAACAAAAAGAAAGGACCCTAATTAACCCAATCCAAAATGAAAAGATAATACAACTGTTACCACAGAAATATAAAACATCATTTCTAGATATTATAAAAACCTCTATGCACATAGACTAGAAAATGTTTAGGAAATGAACAAATTTTTGCAAACACACAACTTTCCTAGGCTTCATCAGGAAGAAAAATAATTCCAAATCAATATCAAGTAAATAAATAGAGATAACAATAATAAAAAAAAAAGTTCCAATGAAAAATGTCTCAGACCAAGTGGCTTCACAGCTGAATTTTACCCCATCTATGAAGAATAGGTACTTGCATGACAGACGTACCTTATAACATCAAGAAGAAACAATCCCCCCCAAGTTATTCTACAAAGCCTTGAGAACAAAGCCAAGAAAGGACATAATGACAACAACAATAGCTACAGATCAATATCACTTATTAATACAAATGCAAAAACTCTCAATAAAATTCTAGCAAACGGGATTGGAAAAAAGATGGCGGCCGAGTACCAGCTTTTGTGCAGCTGGGCTCAGCGAGAGTGAGGAGAGAGGACCTGAGGCATCTCTAGCCGATAGGTTTGGCCCAGAGGCTTTCCTTTAAAGGTGATACAGGAGGTGATATAGGAGGTCAGTGAGAGACTTTTGGACCCCACTAGAAGGAATGAAGAGGTGGAAAACTGGCAAATGGTGGGTGCATTTGTTTGGTCAGAGGCTGCCTGCAGCTGTAATTACAGCAATGGCTAGTTTGCAAGCAGGAAAAGCCTTACCTGGGGGCTGTTTGGGGTTTTTTCTGGACTTGGACACTCGATTGAACTGCCTTGGGAGATCTTGGGCCAGTGTGTGGATGACTTTGGGTGCTGTCTGGGGCCCCAGACTGAGCCGCTGAGCTGGAAAGGAGCTAATTTCATTCAGCTGTGGGCTGCCCCAGCATGTTGCAGCACCAGGATTCGCCGGGAGACCTGGCGCGAGTGATCTATTGACTGAGCTGCCCAAAGTGGGGACTATGCTACTGGGGAAGTGCGGAGATCTAAGTGTTTGGCAGATTGACAGCCGTGGCCCTCAGGGACATAGGTGGAGACTGGACTTGGAGCACTGGATAAGCAGGCAGCCACGCCAGGAGAGATCCCAGGGATAAGTGCTGTCCCTGGAAAGCTTCTGCTTGGCCAAGGTGTATGTCTTAGAGTGTCTTTTGAGTGGATTGAGGAGTTATTTGGGCTCCCGAACCTGCAGGGTCTGAGTAATCAGCAGCGGCCTCCAGCTCCCACCTTGTACAGCTGCATCACATTGTGATTACATCTCATACCTCAGAAGATCACCTGTTGCCTGGTCAATACTTAAAAAGATATATATACTGCTTGGTTGTGGGGTTTTTTTTTGTTTGTTTGTTTTTGTTTTGCTTTTTAGTTTTTTAATTTTAACATGTTTTTTTGACATTTTTTTCACCATTCTAGTTTAAATACAATCTCCCATTTTTGCCTTCTTCAACAAATAGAATTTTATTTTTGCTACTGTTTTTGTTCCTATTATTTCCCCACCACCACCACCAATTCTATCTCATAAGGGTTTCTGTTTGTTTCTTTTGGTTTAATTTACAGTATTTTTGTCTTTCATCTGTACCTGGTGGCAGTGGGATAATGTGTCTGAGCTGGCTGGCTAAGAGCTATTGACCTCAAGGGAATCTCAACCCAGCACCCCCAGAGGTAGGAGGTCTCTAAGGTTAGGCCCTAGTACCCTACCACACACCTATATTTCTCCTGTTTCTCTACTTCACTGCCTCTCTTCTTTTTGTTAATATTTCTTTTTACTCGGCCCAGTACCTGTGACTCAGTGAGCTAAGGAGCCAGCCACGTACATCTGAGCTGGTGGGTTCGAATTCAGCCCGGACCTGCCAAACAACAATGACGGCTGCAACCAAAAAATGGCCGAGCGTTGTGGCGGGCACCTGCAGTCCAAGCTACTTGGGAGGCAGAGGCAAGAGACTCGCGTGAGCCCAGGAATTGGAGGTTGCTGTGAGCTGTGATATCACAGCACTTTATCCAGGGTGACAGCTTGAGGCTCTGTCTCAAATATATATATATATATAT
>CAUYON010039779.1:0-18799 GCA_963573935.1 Arctocebus calabarensis | reverse complement strand
TTGTCTAAGCTCTCTAAGCTTTTGTTCCAATGGTGATTCATTTTCAGGGATGTAAAAGTGAACAGGTCGAAGATTTGAATATTTATCTGGGGGTCCTATCCAATCACAGCAGGATTTTCTCGGAGGGCAGAATCTTGAGACCTTTAAGAAAATATCTGGGATTAATATATAACTAGACA
This sequence comes from Arctocebus calabarensis, assembly GCA_963573935.1. Lineage (NCBI taxonomy): Eukaryota > Metazoa > Chordata > Mammalia > Primates > Lorisidae > Arctocebus > Arctocebus calabarensis. The sequence goes on along the minus strand of CAUYON010039779.1, from coordinate 18,620 downwards.
AATGCGTAGTATTATAAAATTAACAATCTGCGCCAAATTACAATGCCTGTAATCCCAGCACTCTGGGAAGTGATAGTGGGAGGAATGCTTGAGGACAGGAGTTTGAGACCAGCCTAGGCAACATAGCAAGACCACTATCTCTTTTTTTATTTTTTTTGTAGAGACAGAGTCTCACTTTATTGCCCTTGGTAGACTGCCATGGAGTCACAGCTCACAGCAACCTCCAACTCATGGGCTTAGGCGATTCTCCTGCCTCAGCCTCCTGAGTAGCTGGGACCACAGGTGCCTGCCACAAGGCCAGCTATTTTTTGATGCAGTTTGGCAGGGGCCGGGTTTGAACCTGCCACCCTCAGTATATGGGGTGGGTGCCCTACTCACTGAGCCACAGGCGCCACCCCAAGACCCCTATCTCTTAAAAAAATATAGCTGGGAACTTGGCGCCTGTGGCTCAAGTGGCTAAGGCACCAGCCACATACATCTGAGCTGGCGGGTTCAAAACAACAATGACGGCTGCTACCAAAAAATAGCCAGGCATTGTGGCAGGTGCCTATAGTCCCTGCTACTTGGGAGGTGGAAGCAAGAGAATCGCTCAAGCCCAGGAGTTGGAGGTTGCTGTGAGCTGTGATGCCAAGCACTTTACTGCTTGAGGCTCTGTCTCAGAAAAAAAAAAAGAAGAAATTAATTAATTAATTAATTAAAATAAAATAAAATAAAAAAAGTAGCTGGGTATGATGGCATGAGACTACAGTTCCAGCTACTTGGGAGGCTGTATTTGAGCTAAATTTTTAAAAAAATTAAATTAAATTAATCTAGATTTTTTTTTTCTTTTTTTTGAGACAGAGCCTCAAGCTGTCACCCTGGAGAGAGTGCTGTGGCATCACAGGTCACAGCAACCTCCAATTCCTGGGCTCAAGCAAGTCTCTTGCTCCGCCTCCCAAGTAGCTGGGACTACAGGTGCCCGCCACAACACCCAGCCATTTTTTGGCTGCAGCCGTCATGGTTGATTTGGCAGGCCCGGGCTGGATTCGAACCCACCAGCTCAGGTGTACGTGGCTGGCGCCTTAGCCCGTTGAGCCACAGGCGCCGAGCTTAATCTAGATTTATTAAGATCCCATGTTAGCTTTCTCTTTTTAAGACTTCAATGTGGGGCAGCGCCTGTGGCTCAGTGAGTAGGGTGCCAGCCCCATATACTGAGGGTGGCGGGTTCAAACTCGGCCCCTGGCCAAACTGCAACAAAAAAATAGCCAGGTGTTGTGGCAGGCACTTGTAGTCCCAGCTACTCGGGAAACTCAGGCAAGAGAATCACCTAAGCACAAAAGCTGGAGGTTGCTGTGAGCTATGACACCACCACACTCTACTGAGGGGGACAAACTGAGACTCTATCTCTAAAAGAAAAGGAAGACTTTAGGCTCGGCACCTGTGGCTCAACGGAACGGGCTAAGGCGCCAGCCCGAGCCCACCAAACAACAATGATGGCTGCAACCAAAAAATGGCCGGCCGTTGTGGCGGGCGCCTGTAGTCCCAGCTACTTGGGAGGCGGAGGCAGGAGATTCACTTGAGCCCAGGAATTGGAGGTTGCTGTGAGCAGTGATGCCACAGCACTCTATCCAGGGTGACAGCTTGAGGCTCTGTCTCAAAAAAAAAAAAAAAAAAGAAAAGGAAGACTTTAATGTGCCCAAGGCATTCCCAACTTAAAAGAAGTGTAATAAATATTAAAATTGGGAGGGAAGGAGTGAGGGGGAGGGGTCTTGGTGTATGCCACACCTTTTGGGGGCAAGACACGATTGTAAGAGGGTCTTCACCTAACAAATGCAATCATTGTAACCTGGTTTCTTGTACCCTCAATGAATCCCCAACAATAAATTAAAAATATATATATATATTAAAATTGGCCTGGTGCCATGGCTCACACCTGTAATGCCAGCGCTTTGGGAGGCTGAAGAGGGAGGATGGCTTGAGCCCAGGAGATTAAGATTGCAGTGAGCTATAACCATGTCACTGTATTCTAGCCTGGGCAACAGAGTGAAACCCTGTTTCAAGAAAAAAGAAAATTAAATGGGTTGGCACCTATAGCTCTACGGCTAGGGCACCGGCCACAACACTGGAGCTGGGGGGTTCAAATCCAGCCGGTGCCTGCCAAATAACAATGACAACTACAACCAAAAAATAGCCAGGCGTTGTGGCGGGTGCCTGCAGTCCCAGCTACTTGGAAGGCTGAGACAAGAGAATCACTTAAGCCCAAGAGTTTTAGGTTGCTGTGAACTATGACATCACAGCACTCTACCAAGGGCAACATGGTGAGACACTGTCTCAAACAAAAAAAAATTAAAATCACACTTATGGTGCATCTTCGAAGGGTACAGGTGAAACTTACTACATGCAGAATTACAAATGTTTTCATACAATAACCAAGAAAATCCCATGAAGGTTATGTCGAACAGTAGGATGAAAATATTTCAGATTGTATATGAAGCCAACACATTGTACCCCAGGAGTGCACTAGTGTACACAGCTATGATTTAATTAAAAAAAAAAAAAAAGACAGAGCAAAGGTAGGTCCACAGGAGTAAAATACATCCACCAATAGTGGACATTAAACTGGAAAAAAAAATTAAAATTAATGCTATAGGCCAGGCATGAGGGCTCATGTCTGTATCCCAGCACTCTAGAGGCCAAGGTGGGTGGATCCCCTGAGCCCAAGAGTTTGAGACCAGCCTAAGCAAGAGCAATATCCCTATCTCTAAAAATGCCTGGGCCTTGTGGCAGGCACCTATAGTTCCAGCTACTTGAGGCCAAAGCAAGAGGATCGCTTGTGTCCCAGAGTTTGAGGTTGCTGTGAGCTATGATTTCACTGTACTCTACAGAAAGTGACACAGTGAGACTCTGTCTCATTAAAAAAAAATTAACACTATAACAAACATGTTCAAGAAATGGTGCTGGAATAATTAAATATCCTGATGTAAAAATAAACTTGTACTTTGTCCAACATACAAAAATTAATTTAGATCACAGATATAAATGTAAAATCTAAAACTTTCAAAACTTCTGAAAGAAAACATAGGAGAAAATCTTTGCAACCAACAGAAAAACATGTTCAACATTGTTAAGTCATAGGGAAATGCAAATCAAAACCACCATGAGACTCACTGTACCGATCAGAATGACTGAAACAAAAATAAAAAACAAGAATGACTGGCAATGCCAGTTGCTGTCAAGGATGTAAAATAATTAAACTCTGATAAAGGCAAAATGGTATTCCCACTTTGGAAAAAGGCCAGCAGTTCATCATAAAGTACAGTACACAATTAACACAATGCCCACAGCACCGCTCCTGGGTGTTCAGCCAAGAGGGACACACACCTGTGTGCACATAAAAACCTGCACAAAGTGCCTGTACTTGTAAGCAGCAAACTCTGGGAACAGCTCAGACATCCTTCCCCATCCAACAGAAAACCAAGTATGGTGGGTCTGGACAGGGATGCCGCTCAGCAGAAGAGAGCTCCGTGCAACTGGGAGGAACCTCAAGCCCACTGAGCCACTGCGGCCACATTCCAGAGTGCACACTGTCTGACACTATGTGGGGGATGGCGTGACAAGAAGATGGTGCAGGAGACGGTGACTATCAAAGAATTTTCAAGGGTACATCAGCTCTGCACCCTGGCTTCAAATGATCCTCCCATAATCTTCCCAAAGTGTTAGGATGACAGGTGCTACAGCACCCAACCTGGATTGCATACTTTATTATTACTATTTTTTTTTGAAACAGAGCCTCAAGTTGTAGCCTGGAATAGAGTGTTATGGCATCACAGCTCATAACAACCTCCAACTCCTGGGCTTAAGCAATTCTCCTGCCTCGGCCTTCCAAGTAGCTGGGACTACAGGCGCCTGCCACAACGCCCAGCTATGTTTTGGTTGCAGCCGTCATTGTTGCTTGGTGGGCACCGAGCCAGATTATATACTTTAAAGGATTTTTTTTGTTTTTTAATTGTGACAGAGTCTTACTTTGTCACCCTTGGTAGAGTGCTCACCACAACCTCAAATTCTTGGGCTCAAGGGATTCTTTTGCCTAAGCCTCCCTAGTAGTTGGGACCACAGGCACCTCACAATGCCTGGCTTTTTTTGTTTTGGGGGGTTTTTTTTTTGGTCAGGGCTGGGTTTGAACCTGCCACTTCCAGCATCTGGGGCCGGCGCCCTACGCCTTTGAGCCACAGGTGCCGTCCAGGTTTTTTTTTTGTTTTGTTTAGCAGGCCCGGGCCTGGTTTGAACCCACCAGCCCCAAATTAACCAGGGTTAATTTTTTTTTCTTTGAGACAGAGTGTCAGTCTTTTGCTCTGGATAGAGAGCAGTGCTATCATAGCTCACAGTAACTTCAAACTCCTAGGCTCAAGCAATCCTCCTGCTTCAGGCTTCCGAGTAACTGGGACTATAGGCAGGCACCCCCTACAATACCCAGGTAAGTTTTCTACTTTTAGTAGAAATGGGTCTCACTGCCCTTGCTCAGGCTGGTCTCAAAGTCGTAAGCTCTGACAATCCATGTGACTTGGCCTCTCAAAGTGCTGGGATTACAGGTGTGAGCCACCGCACCCAGCCTGTCAAGATTCTGTAACAACTTCAGTTTTTTAAAAGATATCGTTAAAGAAACATTTTGTCAGGCAGAGCCCATGGCTCAGCAAGTAGGGCGCTGGCCCCACATACTGAGGGTGGCGGGTTCAAACCCAGCCCCCGGCTGAACTGCAAAAGAAAAAAATAGCCAGGCATTGTGGCGGGCGCCTATAGTCCCAGCTACTCGGGAGGCTGAGGCAAGAGAATTGCTTAAGCCCAGGAGCTGGAGGTTGCTGTGAGTTGTGATGCCACAGCACTCTATTGAGGGCAATAAAGTGAGACTGTCTCTACAAAAAAAAAGAAAGAAAGAAACATTTTGGTTTTTTGTCTTGTTTTATGCAACAAGGTAGTGTACTGACAGGGAGAAAGATTGATAAGGGTGATAAACAAAAGATAACTGAAGAGGGGGACAGAACTTCTTCTTCAGTGGAGGGGGAGCATCCAAATGAGAAGCCCCTAAAGAAACACTGTCTAAACTTGAAGAAATCATATTTCCTCAATATTTTCTACTTTTTCAGTTATTGTCGACCAGTGGTTCTCAACCTTCCTAATGCCACGACCTTTTAATATAGTTCCTGTGGGTCGCGACCCACAGGTTGAGAACTCACATAGTTGAGCTCTAGACTCAACTAGTTGTTTTGATGGTGATCTCATTCTAGTGCTGAGTGAACACGTCACAGATTTTTAATAAAACACTGCAAGTGCCAGTGCTTCAGGCTGCTCAATGATGCTTTTGTCACCTGCCCAGGTAGATGTTATGCAGAGCTTCAGCCTTTCCGCTGATGACGTTCACCTAAGTCTGACCACCATTTGCAACCACATCCACCATGAGGCTCTGCTTCTCCCCCAAGTGTCTGTGTGAGCAAAGACATGAAGAACACTGACACCTTCTCCCGGGTTTTCTGCGGATCCCACACGGCTCTCAGGTGTGTTAAATGAGTGCTCTGTCAATGAGACTCTTCATTAGCTACTTTCCCAGCTTCTGATTTCTGCAGGAATTTCAATTCTGCCTTCAATTTGCTGCACAGCTTTGTACCACCTTCAATGTCACTTTTCCTTGATCCAGACAGTGATTCTGCCCTCTTCATCAGTTCCTTGGCTATGGCTATTGGTTCACAGAGCAGGGTGTGTGCAGACACACTGACACCGTTATTCCTTTCTGAAGCTGAGTCTACGAACCTGTGCTTTCCTATGTCTGATTTTGGAATGACTGCTCCTCTGATAGCTAAGGAAAGGATGGCAGCTATACTTCTGAACTCTACTTTAAGTATACTGGATCTGACAAACCAGGACCTTCATTTCTTCAGCTTGCTGCCATGTCCGGCAGCACCCAGGATCTTGAGCACAAGCAGCTGGGCACAAGCACACAGAGGCCAAGACCTGCGGGGTGACCTCCCCTTGGCATCACCCTCCTGCACCACGCTTTGTGACCAGCTTCACCACCAAACCCCGTGCTTGCCTACTGTGTTTCCAATTTTTCCTATCTTTAGAATGCTTGGGAATTTAGAAGATTAGGCAGGTCATGGAATCCAAGACTCATTAAAATGCTTGGACAAAGTGGCTCACACCTGTAATCCTCTAATCCTAGAGGCCGAGGCAGGAAGATCCCTTGAATTTAGGAGTTAGAGACCAATCTGAGTAAGAGCAAGACCCCATAGAAAAACCAAAGTTGGGTGTTGTGGTGGGCACCTATAGTCCCAGCTACTTGGGAGGCTGAGGCAAGAGAATCACTTAAGCCCAAGAGTTTGAGGTTGCTGTGAGCTGTGATGCCACGGCAGGTGACATAGTGAGACTCTACCCAGGTGACATAGTGAGACTGTCTCTCTCTCTCTCACACCCACCCACAAAACAAAACAAACAGAAAAACTAACTAAGCGTGTGGCAGGTATCTGTAGTCCCAGGTACTTGGGAGGCTGAGGCAGGAGGATTGCTGGAGCCCAAGACTTTGAGGTTGCTATGAGCTATGATGACCCCATGGCACTCAACTCCAGGACAACAGAGTCAGACTCTGCCTCAAAAAAAAAAAAAAGAAAAAAATTTTTTTTCTTCTTATAAAGTATACAGTGTAGTGGTTTGTAGTATGTTCATAGCAGTATAACCATTACCACCCCCAGAAGAAACTCCCTATTCTATCAGTCACTCCCTATCCCCCTTCCTCAGACCCTGGCAGCCACTAATCTCCAGATTTGCCTTTTCTGGCCATTTCACATAACTGGAATCATACACTGGTAGGTATTTTATGACTGGCTTCTTTTATTTAACATTTTTTCTTTTTTTTGAGAGAGTGAGTCTCGGGCATCGGTGCAGGCACCTTTAGTCCCAGCTACTTGGGAGGCTGAGGCTAGAGAATTGCTTAAGCCCAAGAGTTTGAGGTTGCTTCAAAAAATAGCCGGGTCTGCTCGGCGCCTGTGGCTCAACAGGCTAAGCCACGTACACCTGAGCTGGCGGGTTCGAATCCAGCCCTGGCCCGCCAAACAACAATGACGGCTACAACTGGAAAAAAAAATGGCCGGGCGCCTATAGTCCCAGCTACTTGGGAGGCTGAGGCAAGAGACTCGTTTGAGCCCAGGAATTGGAGGTTGCTGTGAGCTGTGATGCCACAGCACTCTATCCAGGGTGACAGCTTGAGGATCTGTCTAAAAAAAAAACAAAAAAACAAAAAAACAAATAGCTGGGTGTTGTGGCGGGCACCTGTAGTCCCAGCTACTTGGGAGGCTGAGGCAAGAAAATTGCTTAAGCCCAGGAGATGGAGATTGCTTTAAGCTGAGATGCCACAGCACTCTACTGAAGGCAACATAGTGAGACTCTGTCAAAAACAACAACAAGCTCAGGCCTATAATCCCAGCACTTTGGAGGGTCAGGGTAGGAGGACTGCTTGAGGCCTAGAGGAGTGACATTGAACCTGTGGTCTGTGAAGGATGAAATGAGAGCGGGCTCAGGAGAGCACTTGAATGAAGACCCCAAGGAGGGAGAAGGCAGCCTGTTGTGTTAGATGGTCTGGTAGGTATGAGAGGAAGGAAGCCTACAGGCCACAGATTGGATGTTACACTCAGGAAAGTCCCTGAAGGGTGTTATTTTTTGTTTTTTAGAGACAGTGTCACTATGTTGCCCTTGGTAGAGTGCCATGGCCTTACAGCTGTCAGCAACCTCCAACTCCTGGGCTTAAGTGATTCTCTTGCCTTAGCCTCCCAAGTAGCTGGGACTACAGGTGCCTGCCACAACACCCAGCTATTTTTTTGCTGTAGTTGTCATTGTTTATCAGGCCCCGGCTGGGTTCGAACCCACCAGCTCTGATGTTATGTGGGCTAGCACCCTAGGCGCTGACCTATGGGCAATGAGCTAACTTAGCATTTTCAAGATTCATTCATCTTGTAACCTATTTGGTCATCTTTTCATGGTTGGATGCTATTCCTTTGTGTGGGTATAATACACTTTGAGCCACAGGTGCCGTCCAGGTTTTTTGTTTTGTTTTGTTTAGCAGGCCCGGGCCTGGTTTGAACCCACCAGCCCCAAATTAACCAGGGTTAATTTTTTTTTCTTTGAGACAGAGTGTCAGTCTTTTGCTCTGGATAGAGAGCAGTGCTATCATATCATCTCATCTCATATCATATCATCTCCTTCATCGGGTGACAACATTTGGGCTATTTCCACCATTTGGCTTCTTCTTTTTTTTTTTTTTTTCTACTTTGATGGTCTTTTTTTTAATTTTTTTTTTGTAGAGACAGAGTCTCACTTTATTACCCTTGGTAGAGTGCCATGGCATCACACAGCTCACAGCAACCTCCAACTCCAGGGATTAGGCAATTCTCTTGCCTCAGCCTCCCGAGGAGCTGGGACTACAGGCGCCCGCCACAACACCCAGCTATTTTTCTGTTTTTTTGCAGTTCGGCCGAGGCTGGGTTTGAACCTACCACCTTTGGTATATGGGGCTGGCGCCCTACTCGATGAGCCACAGGCGCCGCCCTACTTTGATGGCCTTTTACTGAAAATGCTTTTTCCAAATTAAATTCAAAGGTAAGGAAATTAAGAACACCATTTGGCTTTTATGAATAATGTTGCTATGAACATTCATGTACAGATTTGGGGTGGACATGTGTTCTTAATTCTCTTGGGCAGATACCTATGAATGGAAGCTGGGTCACATGATGACTACACATAAACGTTTTGGGAACTGCCAGACTGTTTACCTCTCAGCGAGTAAGAGAGCTCTAAAGCCTCAACCTCCCCACTGATGTTCATCTCTGTCCAATGTTTTATTATAGCCATCATAGTGGATATGAAGTGGTAGCTCACTGAGGATTTTTCACTGATTCTTGGCAAATTCTTGTATTACTAGCCAACCTATGTCTGCAAATGCTAACCAATATAGCTCAGACACAGATGTTATTTGATAGTAAGGAATAGGATGAAGGTGAAAAAAGACCTATGTTGGGCCTTCACAATTTGTCAATGACGTGATTTCTGTGCTGAATTTGAAGGGAAAGACCGTCACGTGTCGACCCCTCTTGGCCATCTAAGAATGGACACTGGAAAAAAATAAAAAATAAAAAAATAAAAAAAATAAAAAATAAAAAGAATGGACACTGGGCCTGGAGTGCTTCCTTCCCACACGATAGAGGGCCACAGCCGGAGCAGGCGTGTCACTGTGTGTGGGAAGGCTGTTCCATCTCAGACTCGGAGGGTCCTCCTTTGTCCTGGGAAAAAGCATGTGTGTCACGGGACACTTGGCCAACCCCACCACTGCAGGGTGGGGACGAGGTCCTGCCTCAGCTGGGGAGGGGACAATTGGCCATGGGGATGGATAGCCACCACTGAAGCTGGTCTTGCTCTGTCCTTTCTCTGTGTGAGTAAAGCCTCCTTCCAGGCAGTGCTCCGATACCAGGATGCAAGGGCAAGGAGCTCAGACTTCTACTCCTGATGAGCCACCAGATGCCAATTGCTCGACAGACTTGGATAACAGGGAGGCACCTGTGGGTCAGTGAGTAGGGCGCCGGCCCCATATACTGAGGGTGGGGGGTTTGAACCCGACCCCGGCCAAACTGCAACAAAAAAAGAGCCGGGCGTTGTGGCGGGTGCCTGTAGTCCCAGCTACTTGGGAGGCTGAGGAAAGAGATTCGGCTAAGCACAAGAGCTGGAGATTGCTATGAACTGTGATGCCACGGCACTCTACCAAGGGTGACAAAGTGAAATTCTGTCTCTAAAAAAAAAAAAAAAAAAAAAGAATTGGGTAACAGGTTTGAATACTGGAGGAATATTTTCTCCAGCCTCAGCTTTTGAGCTTTTCACAGTGTAATGACAACAGACAAAAACACAATCATAATTTAATCTGCATTATTACCATTTTCTCCTTTTCTATATAAATTGTCTAGACCATTTCACTATACTGTATACACTGTACTGTATTTTCTTTTTCTTTTTTCTTGACCGGGGCTGGGTTTGAACCCGCCACCTCCGGCATATGGGGCCAGCGCCTTACTCTTTTGAGCCACAGGCGCCATCCTGTATGGTATTTTCTAAACAATCAACAGAATAGTAACTCAAGCCACGATTAGGGGCATTTGTCAATTTCCACGGTTTGAGTACACCAGCAGTGGACGATTTCCAGCCAGAAATGTGCAGTCACTGAACAAGGGGCAGGCAGCTGTGCAGTGGTCATCTCCACACATAGGCACAGCAGCAGTGACGGCCTCAGAAGTGTCAGTAACTATAAAATGGAGTAAAGTGAACAGGAAGTGCTGATAACTTTTTTTCAACTTTGTTTTTAATATAATTTAAGTAGACAACTTTTTTTTTTCAGACAGAGTTTCACTTTGTTGCCCTCAGTAAAGTGCCTCATCCTCCCAAGTAGCTGAGACTACAGGTGCCCGCCACAACTCCCAGCTACTTTTTAGAGATGGGGGTCTCACTCTTGCTCAGGCTGGTGTCGAACTCACGAGCTTCAGCACCACCTCCGTGGGCCTCCCTCAGTGCTAGAATTACAGGCGTGAACCACTGTGCCCAGCTATATAACTTAAATTTTTTTTTTAAAAGACAGAGTCTAACTTTGTCCCCTTCGGTAGAGTGCAATGGCATCACAGCTCACAGCAATCTCCAACTCTTGGGCTTAGGCGATTCTCTTGCCTCAGCCTCCCGAGTAGTTGGCACTACAGGCGCCTGCCACAATGCTTGGCTATTATTTGTTGCAGTTTTTGAGGCCAGGTTTGAACTCGCCACCTTCAGTATATGGGCCAACGCCCTACTCACCGAGCCACAGCACCGCCCCATATTTTTAATAATGGCCACTTATCAGCTAAAATCCTGAAAATGTCATGAACATCCCCACTGCAGGGTGGGAGCTGCCTTGCAGGTTTCTATTAATACTACCTGCTGCCCAGTCTGGGTCTGACTAAGAATGGCATCGTTACAGTCACCTCAGTCCCCTTCCGCCTTTTTCTGTAAAACGTGCCTAACAACAGGCTGCGCCTGTGGCTCAAAGGAGTGAGGCGCCGGCCCCATATGCCGGAGGTGGCGGGTTCAAACCCAGTCCCGGCCAAAAATTGCAAAATAAATAAATTAATTAATTAAATTTAATTAAAAACAGCAAATAAATAAATAAAATAAAATAAACAAGTGCCTAACAACACCTTACACACCACAGCAGCCAAGTCACTAGAGATGTTTTCTGGTAGTCAAAAGTAAGTAGTTTAGCTGGACTAAAAATAGTTTTAGCAGTCCTTCACACCTGTAATCCTAGTACTTTGGGAGGCCAAGGCAGGTGGATTGATTGAGCTCACAAGTTCAAGACCAGCCTCAGCCATAGGAAGACCCTGTCTCTAAAAAAAGCCAGGCGTTGGATGGCACCTGTGGCTCATCGAGTAGGGCGCCGGCCCCATATACCAAAGGTGGTGGGTTCAAACCCAGCCTCGTCTGAACAGAAAAATAGCTAGGCATTCTGGAGGGCACCTGTAGTCCCAGCTACTCGGGAGGCTGAGGCAAGAGAATCTCCTAAGCCCAGGAGTTGGAGGTTGCTGTGAGCTGTGTGATGCCACGGCACTCTACCCAGGGCGACAAAATGGGACTCTGTCTCTACAAAAAAAAGAAAAAAAGCCAGGTGTTATAGCAGGAGCCTGTAGTCCCAGCTACTTGGGAGGCTGAGGCAAGAGAATCGATTGAGCCCAAGAGTTTGAGGTTGTTGTGAGCTATGACACCATGGCACAGTACCAGGGGTGAAAAAGTGAGATTCTGCCAGCTCCCCACTGCCCTCCTGTGTGGGGACAACCCTGCGCCCGTCAGGGCTCCACACTGCAGCCAAAGCCTCCCTGACATTGCTGCTCCTTCCCTTAAAAACCTGCAGGGACAGGTGGCACCTGTAGCTCAAAGGAGTAGGGCGCTAGCCTCATATGCCAGAGGTGGCGGGTTCAAGCTCGGCCCCTGCCAAAAAAAAAAAAAAGCCTGTAGGGACTTGGTGGCGCCTGCAGCTCAGAGGTTAAGGCGTGGGCCACATAGACCCAGGCTGGTAGGTTAGAACCTGGTTCTGGCCAGCTGGATATGACAACTGCCACAAAAAAAAATAGCTGGGCATTGTGGTGGGTCCCTCTAGTGGGGTGGGCTAGAGGGTGGGTCCCTCTAGTGCCGGCCACATAGATCCAGGCTGGTGGGTTTGAACCTGGTCCTGGCCAGATGGACATGACAACTGCAACAAAAAAAAAAATAGCTGGGCCTTGTGGTGGGTCCCTCTAGTCCTTAGCTACTAGAGGCTAAGGCAAGAGAATTGCTTAGGCCCAAAAGTTTGAGGTTGCTGTGAGCTGTGACGCCATAGCACTCTACCAAGGGCAATAGCTTGAGACTCTTCAGGGACTTTCTTGAGTGTAACATCCAATCTGTGGCCTGCAGGATCCCCTCCTCTTGTACCTACCTGACCATCTAACACAACAGGCTGCCCGCTCCCTCCCTGGGGATTTTGCTCATATGCTCTCCAGAGCCTGCTTTCATCTCATCCTTCACAGACCTCAGGTTCAACATCACTTCTTCAGGTCCTCCCAGAGCCCCCGGTGAGGTATGCCCCTCACAGCACTTGCCCAACAACTCTTTCACCCATTGGGGACACTGACTGTGTTGTCCCTTCTCTGGTGGAACAAGCACTTGCTGAAGGAATGGAGAAACGGTTTTTCTCAGTCCTGTGGACTTTCTTTGTGCTTGTGCATAGAAATCCATTTCATCTTGGGGGGTGGGGGAGGAATAATGTAATGAAGAATAATAAAATACACGTATTTAAAAAAAAAAACAAATCCATTTCATCTTCAAAAACCTCAATTTACACAACTATTTGGTGGTGACATCTGAGTTTAACTACATACAGCAATTATGGATGAATTAGCGTCAGAATGTCCAGGCACACTGAGGGGCCACGAGTCATTGCCATCAAAAGTGCTCTTATCCTGGGCAGTGCCTGTGGCTCAAAGGAGTAGGGCGCCGGTCCTATATGCCAGAAGTGGCAGGTTCAAACCCATCCCCAGCCAAAAACTGCAAAAAAAAAGCTCTTACCCTGTGGGTACCTGGACACCCTAATACTAGTTCAGAGCGTGTCATCGTGAAGCAGAGCCATGCCAGGGGCTCCAGGGGCAGCCTCTCACACCAGGAAAGCAGCGGGGAGGGACTTGGGGGAAAGGGAGCTGGTGGCATCCAGACACTTAATGACACACGGCCATACCCCAGGATGACCTGGCCGTTTCAGCCACATTTTTCTCTTCCTCATGTTTAACACTTTAATCATCCTCACTTTCATCTAGTACCCCTGGAGCATTGACCTCAGTGTCACTGGGAAGCAAATCCCCAACGGCAGGAAGGCCTGAAACCACACTGCTCATCAGTTAAGATATGCTGATTCGATACTAAACTGACTCAGGAGTCTTTTTTAGAAAGTCTGAAGCAGGCAGAGTAAAGATCTTTAACATTTTATCTATCCATCTAAAACAATCACAAAATTTTGCACTTTAACAAATAAGCCTTACATTTCCACACATGCTTATGGACTTCTCAAGCCTTGGGGTCTGCGATATTTAGACATCAGTAGTAACTGAAGGCGAGTGTCACACAGGATCCAGGGTGGGGACAGAGCCAAGGCTGGGCCAGGGTGGCGGCTTCTCTCCTTCTCCCAGACAGGGCAGGTTCCACTCTGTGGGCTCTGCCTGCACCTCCTTCCAGAGCCGACCCTCCTTTCTTTTTATAGCCTCGGCATCAGGAAATGTTACAGGAGCCACCCTAATAATTAATGGCTTTTTCTAGCCACCCACACATGACAAAGGAAGCTCCAAGAAGTGCCAGGCATGTTCAGTTACTTGTTCACATTCAGCTCTTAGTATGGCTTCTAGAACCTGCTCTACAGATAAATGCCATTATAATTTGAAATCTAACTTCAGTTGTAATAGCATTGATTCCTCTGCTGTCCCCTACACACACATTCTGTTCACTATGGAGCTGTTATTTAAAAGGGAGGAGAAGAGGCTTGGGGGAGGAAAATGTCTTTTCCTAAAAGGAAGAATCCCTTTGTAGTATGAGTAATTGCCATAATTAATGTTTTTACAGCACCAGGACATGACTCATGGTGTCCTGTGGATGTGTCTGGATGCGCAGAGGTGGGAAAGCCTCCTCTCTCGGCCCCTGGAGGTCTGGGGAACATGCTAGAACCTCAGTTTCTAGAGAGGCAGCCTAATAGATCTACCCTCTTCATGGAAGGAGGAGCACGCACATTCTTGTTGTCAGACTGCCTTTCCATTACTGTGTCTGAGAAGGCAGCTGACCTTCCAGGTGTTGTCAAAAACTTTTCTCTTGGGCTGGGTACGGGCTCAAGCCAGTAATCCCAGCACTCTGGGAGGCTTAGGTGGGAGGGTAGCTTGAGCTCACGAGTTTAAGACCAGCCTGCAAAAGTGACACCCCATCTCTACTAAAAATTCAATTATGAGCCTGCAGTCCCAGCTACTTGGGAGGCTGAGGCAAGAGAATTGCTTAAGCCCAAGAGTTTGAGGTTGCTGTGAGCTGTGACCCCACAGCATTCTGTCAAGGGCGACATAATGAGACTCTGTCTCCACAAAAAAAAAAAAAAAAGAAAATGAGGCAAGAGGATCACTTCAGCCCAAGAGTTAGAGGTTGCTGTGAGCTACGATGACACCATGGTACCCAAGGGCAACAGCTTGAGACTCTGTCTCAAAAAACAAAACAAAACAAAACAAATAAGCAAAAACCCAAACTTTTCTCTTTCTCCTGGTGACTTGATAAGCCCTGGCTCCCCTCCCTCAGCAGGCGCCTGACTCTCCCCCACACTTCAGGGGCTCTCCTTCCAGCAGCCAGGATTCGGCAGCAGGACAAACTGAGACTTGAGACATTTTTCCTCCAAGTGCCTCACGTAGCTCAAAGAAACCAAAAGAAGAGTGAAAAGAGAATACATTAGCAAATTTTCGAGTCCTTGTGTGCTGGTCCATAGGCTGTGTGCTTCCTGACACCCTCTGAGATGTGTCACCTAAACGATCACCAGGACAGCTAGATGGTCCGGTGCATGCAGGAGAGCTTTAGTGGTAGTATCAGGTTGCAAACCGGGAAGAGAATCTCCATGTGGACCAAAGGAGCTCTCTCTGCAATGAGGATTGGTTTTTATGCCTCACAGGGCCAACATCATACATATTTAGCAGGTTTGGAGGGAAGTTATACATATATATTTACGAGGGCAGCCAAGCAATCTGTAATAGACAAACATATCCGTAACACGCATCCCATGTTCACTTTGGGGTAGGGTTTTGGCATTAAAATGAAAAAACTTTTAAGTCAAAAGGTGATTTATAGGACACAAAGATGGTTTGTGCACAGCTTCCAAGAGCAGGTTGAAGCTGGCTTAAGGTCTGTAACTTCTTTTTTTTGTAGCTACAGAGTCAAACTTCATCACCCTGGGTACAGTGCCATGGCGTCACACAGCTCAGAGCAACCCCCAACTCCTGGGCTTAGGCGATTCTCTTGCCTCAGCCTTCTGAGTAGTTGGGACTACAGGCGCCCACCACAACACCCGGCTTTTTTTCTGTTTTTGCAGTTCGGCTGAGGCCGGGTTTGAACTCACCACCTTCCTTCAGTATATGGGGCCAGTGCCCTATTCGATGAGCCACAGGCGCCAACCCAAGGTCTATAACTTCTTTTCAGAAAACAAATGTTTACGTAGCTGGTCCTTGTAGTGATCTGGGTTGTAAATCGAAGCTCATACCTCCTGCTGTTAGGGAAGTTAGCCATAGGAAATTAGAAATTTGCTGTGCCAGCTAGGCCTAAGCCTTTGTTGATAAAGGGGTGTCTATTTTGGTCTCTCAGATCATAGATACGAATCAAAGCCTTTCCCTTACTGAGGACTAGGCTCCCCAGCCTTCTATTCTACGTAGATGCTAGACAAATCAGCAAATCCAATTCAGCCATATATAAAAAGGATAATTTATCAGGAGTGCAAAGTTGGTTTAATACTAGAAAAATCAATCACGGCAGCACCTGTGGCTCATCGAGTAGGGCACCGGCCTCATATACTAAAGGATGGCAGGTTCAAACCTGGCCTCAGCCAAACTGCAAAAACAGAAAAATAGCTGGGCGTTGTGGCGGGCACCTGTAGTCCCAACTACTCGGGAGGCTGAGGCAAGAGAATCGCCTAAGCCCAGGAGTCGGAGGTTGCTCTGAGCTGTGTGATGCAACGGCACTCCACACTGAGGGTGATAAAGTGAGACTCTGTCTCTAAAAAAAAAAAAAAGAAAGAAAGAAAAAGGGCCTCTTATAGCTGGGCATTGTGG
This sequence comes from Arctocebus calabarensis, assembly GCA_963573935.1. NCBI lineage: Eukaryota > Metazoa > Chordata > Mammalia > Primates > Lorisidae > Arctocebus > Arctocebus calabarensis. Next base: position 2,229 of record CAUYON010039779.1, on the reverse strand, counting down.
TGGGCACCTGTAATCACAGCTACTTGAGGAGGCTAAGGCGAGAGAATTTCTTAAGCCCAAGAGTTTGAGGTTGCTGTGAGCTGTGACTACACAGCACTCTACCAAGGGTGACATAGTGAGACTCTGTTTAAAAAAAAAAAAGCAGGCTCAGAGCCTGTGGCTCAACGGGCTCAGGCGCCAGCCACATACACCTGAGCTGGCGGGTTCGAATCCAGCCCAGGCCTGCCAAACAACGACAACTGCAACCAAAAAATGGCCGGGCATTGTGGCAGGTGCCTGTAGTCCCAGCTACTTGGGAGGTGGAGGCAAGAGACTCGCTTGAGCCCAGGAATTGGAGGTTGCTGTGAGTTGTGATGCCATAGCACTCTATCCAGGGTGACAGCTTGAGGCTCTGTCTCAAAAAAAAAAAAAAGTAGAGCCTGTGGCTCAGTGAGTAGGGCACCGGCCCCATATACCAAGGGTGGCAGGTTCAAACCCGGACCCGGCCAAACTGCATCAAAAAATAGCCGGGCATTGTGGCAGGCACCTGTAGTCCCAGCTACTCAGGAGGCTAAGGCAAGAGAATCACCTAAGCCCAAGAGCTGGAGGTTGCTGTGAGCTGTGACTCCACAGCACTCTACTGACGGCGATAGAGTGAGATTCTGTCTCTACAAAAAAAAAAAAAGGGGGGGGAGGGTCTCCTAAATTTAGGAATGCCAATTGCATGGGAAAGCCACCCAACTCAGGAGAATACCTTTACCCTACACCAAAATGGCCACAACAGGAGTCTGTACTCACTGACTGGGAATGTAACTATTTTCATTATCCTTAAGATTCTAATCAATAGTCTCTTTCCCACCATCAACAGATACAGGTTTGTTTTTTTTTTCTTTTTTTTTTTTTTTTGAGACAGAGCCTCAAGCTGTCACCCCAGACAGAGTGCAATTGCATCACAGCTCACTGCAACCTCCAATTCCTGGGCTCAAGCGAGTCTCTTGCCTCCGCCTCCCACGTAGCTGGGACCACAGGCGCCCACCACAACGCCTGGCCATTTTTTTGATTGCAGCCGTCATTGTTGTTTGGCGGACCCAGGCTGGATTCAAACCCGCCAGCCCAGGTATACGTGGCTGGCGTCTTAGCCTATTGAGCTACAGGCGCCAAGCCTTCTTTTTCTTTTTTAAGGAAGAGTGGAGGAATAGGGAAATCAAATACCAGGTCTTGTTCACAGCCTGCCCCTCCAGCTCTCTGGGCTTGTCCCACCCCTCCTCTCACAGCTTGCTAGCAATCCTTGACAATCAGGAGGTCCAGACCAGCCCAAACCAGCTAGAGACCCCATCTCTACTGAAAATAGAAACTTAACTGGGCATTGTGACACGTGCCTGGAGTCCCTGCTAAGGGAGGAGGATCAATTGAACCTAGAAATTTGAGGTTGCTGTGAGCTAAGCTGATACCATGACACTCCAGCCTGGGCGACAAAGCAAGACTCTGTCAAAAAAAAAAAATAAAGAGAGAGTAGAGTAGATATGTGAGATTAAAGTGTAATATCTACTTAGATAATGAAAAAAAAAGTTTACAATCTGTTACTTTTAAGATTTGATTGGGAGGGGTGGCTCATCATTCCTGTAATTGTAGCACTCCAGGAGGTCAAGGCAGGTAGACTTGCTTAAGCTCAGGAGTTTGAGGTCAGACTGAGCAAGAAGAGCAACACCCCATCTCTACCAAAAATAGAAGGGCTTAGGGCCTATAGCTCAGTGGGCTAGTGGGTTCAAACCTGGCCCAGGCCCGCCAAACAACAGTAACAACTACAAAAAAAAAAAATAGCCAGGCCTTGTGGTGGGCGCCTGTAGTCCCAGCTACTTGAAAGGCTGAGGCAAGAGAATCACTTGAGCCCAGGAGTTAGAGGTTGCTATGAGCTGTGATGCCACAGCTCTCTACCAAGGGCAACATATTTAGACTCTGTTCAAAAAAAAAAAAAAGTAGTGCTCGCTTAGGCAGCACATATACTAAAATTGGAAAAAAAAAAAAAAACTAGGCAGGCATTGTGGTAGGTGTCCGTAGTTCCAGCTACTTGGGAGGCTAAGACAGGAGGATCACTTTTGAGCCCAAGAGTTTTTTTTTTTTTTAATAATTTTATTGAATCATAATTATGTACATTGGTGCAATCACAGGGCACGATTCATATACCTTCAGAAATATTTTGATCATACTGTTACAGATATCCTTCATGGCATTTCCTTGATCACTATATAA
>CAUYON010039778.1:0-45381 GCA_963573935.1 Arctocebus calabarensis | reverse complement strand
CAACTATTATAGTGCAGGAAGATATCAAGTTGTTCATGTCCATTAGGGTCTGCTTTATGAATTGAGGAGCATTCTGGTAGGGTGCATAAATGTTAATTATCGAAATCTCTTCATGTTGAGTATTTCCCTTGACAAATAATGTAGTGACCGTCCATCTTTCTTTATCTTTGTTGGTTTAAAGCAAATTGTATCTACAGCTAAAATCGCAGTCCCTGCTTTTTTTCTGATTTCCATTTGCCTGTATTATAAAGTCTATCCCTTTACTCTGAGTCTATTTTTATCCTTTAAGGCAGCAGTTCTCAACTTGTGGGTCACAACCCCTTTAGGGGTCTCCTGCATATCAGATATTTACATTATGATTCATAACAGTACCAAAATTACAGTTGTGAAGTAGCAACAAAAATAATTTTATGGTTGGGTTTCACCACAACATGAGGAACTGTATTAAAGAGTCATGGCATTAGGAAGGTTTAAGGTAAGATGAGATTCTTGTATACAGAAGATGTCCATCTGAGTTTATGTATCTAGGCAGCCAGTCTGTGCCGGCTGTTTTTTTATTGCAGTTGTCATAGTTGTTTAGCAGGCCCGGGCTGGACTCTAACCCGCCAGCTTCAGTGTATATGTGGCCGATGCCCCACTCCCTGAGCTACAGTGCTGAGTCAGTCTTGGCACCTTTCTTGAAATGTTTCTAAATTTTTGTTTTATTAATGTTATAGTGTGAAGACACAATCTTCTTATTATTGTTTGTACATATGATAGTTAAAGTATTATGCATATTTTCATTTTGTGCCCACTTTTAAAATTCTTTGTAGCAGTTTTTCAGTTGCTATTCTTGGACTTCCAAGGTACATCATTATACAACCTATAGACAAATAACCCTTTTCTTTCTAATTCCACTATTTTTTCTCTCAAATAATATTGATATTTTCATTCAGAAAAACATTTAAAGATAAGAATTTTAAAGTAACACATGCCTTTTATATTTAGCCCTATTCAGGCAAAATTCAGTGTCCTTTTCATCACTATGATTGGGCCTCTGAAGTTGTGTATATTCAGAACTCCTCAAATAAAACCTGTAAGAGTTTCAATGTTAATTTTTTTAAATGAATTTATAAACATGGACATTTACATTAGATGTAAGTATTTTTATTAGTGATACTTAAATATATAAGAACTGTTTCCTTTTTTTCCTCAGGATCAAATGGCTATTGCATGTGGATCTCGAGCTCATTTGGAAAAAGAATCCATTTCTCAGGTGAGACTTCACTAACTAGCATGGTGCAGCCGCTTTCATTTCCTTTTCTACAAATACATTTGGCAAGAAATAGGCTTTTATGTTTGATCTCTTAAAAATGAAGTTCTTTCCAAAAGAAAAGGAAATAATGTTGTTAATTTTGTTAAGTTTATAAAGGATTAGCACATTTCAGAATTGATTTTTTTGTTTTTAAAGTTATACAAGAAAGGTATGGACTTTTCTTTACCTTAGGATGCAGGCAGTTCTTTTTAATATTTTTTAAGACTCAAAGAATACCTATACAGTTATAAGGCAAACTTCTAAATGATATACTTTTTAAGCAGCCAACTTGCCCTTCTTTTTTTCTCATACTGGCAAATTTAAGTGCCGTATTATGAGTTTCATTCAAAGGTTAAATTTTTTTGTTTCTCTTATAAAAGCACTATACCTTAAAATCTGAGAAGCTTGTAACTGTCATTTTAGGGTATTAAAAAAATCAATGAAGGGTGACGCCTGTGGCTCAAAGGAGTAGGGCACCAGCCCCATATGCCGGAGGTGGCGGGTTCAAACCCAGCCCCGGCCAAAAACTGCAAAAAAAATCAATGAAGATATTAAATTCTTCATTTTTATAGATTATGCTAGAAAAACTGGAGTAACTTTTGGAGGAAAAAATATCTTATGAAATTCTGTGTAATTTATTTTTGATTTAATCATTTTTCACTTTAAAGTACAGGTGTAGTATATAAAGTCCAGTAATTACTTATTCATTATATTCTCAATGGCTCATCTACTAAAGTGGTCAAATAGGAGAATAAAGCAGTAGTTTTTCAGTATATGATCAAGATTATCTAGAAAGGGGCTTTGTTTGTTATTTAATGAATATTCCTAAATCAGTTCCAAACATACATAATCAGGACTCTAGAAGACTGTAAAGTTTAGACCAAGAAATCTGCATTTCCATCAGTTTTCCAGATTTCTCTTATATACACCAGACTTTGAGAATCAGAGGAATAAAAGTTTGAATCTCCTACCCAATGATTCTGAAATAAGATATAAAGCAATTCTAATTTTTTCAACATACACTGATAAGTCACAAAACCTCTTAAAGGTTAAGTTCAAGTGTAGAAGCCTAGACTCACTTTTTCTGAGAAATAAATTGTTTTAATTGCTGAGGTTAGACTTGTGTCAGCATCTAGTTCAGTATTATATATACTCTATGGATTTTCATTGGTATTTTAAAAAGGTTAATCTATTAAACAGAGAGAATATCACATTCCTAGGGACTTAAAATGGGAAGAAAGTTTAGAAACTAGTCCAACTTCATCAGTTTACTGATTCACAAAGAATAAGAAAAGGAAAAAGTACATGTCTAAGATGTTCGGTACATGTTTAAGATGTTCTAAGGTGATGGTATCTACTTTCCAACAATAGATACGTCCCTGGATCAAATAAGCATCCAGTAAAGTGAATAATAATGAAGACTGTGTGGTAACATGGGCTAATATTTAAAAATTAGGTAGTATGAAAAAAACTGATACTTTTAAGCACAGTGTAATGACCTGTGTAGAAAACACAAAAAAACTGTTTTTGTAAATGAAATTAATGAAAATAGACCAATACTAATTTAATAGTTTTGTGAATAAATTTTTTTAAAACTTTTTTTAATTAAAAAAAATATATTAATAGGACTCTGTGCCCGCAGCATAGGGATTACGGCACCAGCCATATACACCGAAGCTGGTGGGTTCAAACCCGGCTGGTGCCAGCTAAACAACAATGACAGATGCAACAATAAATAGCCAGGCATTGTGGCTGGTGCCTGTAGTCCCAGCTACTAGGGAGGCTGAAGCAAGAGAATCGCTTAAGTCCAGGAGTTTGAGGTTGCTGTGAGCTGTGATGCCACAGCACTCTACTAAGGGCAACGTAGTGAGACTTAGTCTCCCAAAAATATATATATGTTTATAATATATATAAATATATAATGGGGGGAAAAAAGGATAGAAAAATAGGAAGCAAGAGATGAATTACAGAGCTATTGAAGTAATCTAGGGCAAAAGATAGTTGGCACCTGTATTTATTTGTTGGTGGGAGTAGAAAGGAGCCATATGGGTTTTTTGTTTTTAATTCTTTGGTGTAAATTCTTTCTACTTAGAACTTGTATTTGTTGAAAACTCTGAATTTTTCCTAGAAATACAGTGATACTTAAATGAGACTGCTGTGGTCTAAATCTTCTTTTACCAAGTCAGTTCTTAGCCAGACATCAGGGATCTATTCCAAGAATTGTGTATTTATAATTTTTCTTGTCTCCATCCACCCATTCTTCGATCTCTAAAACCTAATGTTTGACTTAGTGCTTTTAGTCCCCACAGAATTGGCCTCCATTCGATAGGGAGAAAGTATTACCTGACCCACTGACTAGAGTTCCGCCGTTGTCCTGTGCAGTTGCTGTATGTAACCGCTGCCCAGTAGCCTTGCTCAAGTCAGATTACTCTCGTAGAACTAGCCCTGTCTTGTAGAGGGTCATCCCCAAGAGACAAGACATGCAGGTGCCACATGTCCAGGAAACTGCAGCGCAGCCTTCCACTCTCTTGCTGTGCTGTGGATAATGTAAGCCCCTTGCATATGGTGATCAATCTGTGAACAACAAGAAAATCGTAAAAAAAAAACAAGGCAGCAAATGGCACCTTCATTGTAGCTTATTGCATAGTGTTCAGACATACCTTCCCTAAATATTTTTACACATTCTCAATTGATCCTCCCATCTGTTTTATTGCTGTCTTAGAAGACTAACGTGATACAGCCCTGGTAGAGCCCTTTAGCATCCTTAAATATCTTCATATTACCATGTATTCTATATAGCAGTTATGTTTATATATTGTCTGGATATTTTTTAATTTATCATTTTTAAGAGATCCAAAAATAGAATCTATTAGTGGTTAATGTCTTTAGTTTTTCTTTGAATAGTCTGCTGAACTCTTGGAACTTCTTATTTTAAGATAATGAAATTAGCAGTTAGCTTTAGATTTCAACTTAAATCCTTAGTTGCTTTTCATAAACATTTTGGAGATATTATTGTTAATATTAAAACCATGATTATCTTTTTCCTTCATGTTTTTAAATATCCATTCCAGAAGTTAGGTAAGGCTACTCTAAGACTTGATTAACTTTATTTAACTAAAGAAGTTTATCTTATAACATATTTTAGACAGCCCCTAAATTTTAAGATAGTCTACCAAATTTTGAAGAATGAAACAAGATCTTGTTTGTGGCTTATCTTGTTAGGCTTTTAAATATGATAGAAATTATATAAGTTAAGGTCTTCATGTAAACTCCACATATTTCTGCTTTAAAAAAAAAAAAACCATTGGGGTGGTGCCTGTGGCTCAAAGGAATAGGGTGATGGCCCCATAAACTGGAGGTGGCAAGTTCAAAGCCTGCCCTGGCCAAAAACTGCAAAAAAAAAAAAAAAAAACCATTAGCCTAAAACAAAACAAAAAGTCTTATTACCATCCAAGCAAAAGCAGTTGTAAATATTTTTATTTGCTAATGAATAAGCTTACCCAAATCACATTAAAAATCATTCAAGGGGCCAAGTACGGTAGCTGATGCTTGTAATCCTAGCACTTTGGGAGGCCAAGGCAGAAGGATCACTTGTTGACAGGAGTTTGAGATCAGCTAGCAATATAGCAAGGCCCTGTCTCTACAAAAAATTGAAAAACTTAGCCATGTGTGGCAACACATGCCTATAGTCCCAGCTACTTTGGAGGCTGAGCCCAGGAGTTGCAATGATGTTGACTCCACTCTACTCTAGCCTGGGCAACGGAGTGAGACCCTGTCTCCCAAAAAAAAAAAAAAGGGAAAGTTACTGAAGGAGAATAGTTTATAGGTATTGTTTCTCTACCTTTAATTTTTATTTTTCTATCTTTCAATTTCTATTTGTTCCTTTCCTAAGAATAAATGCTCTTTTGGAGGTTAAATCAATCAACCAGTATTTATTGGAAGTATTTTATATGGAAGGCACTGAGCAAGCTGTTGAGAGATTCCCAAAATATTTTAAGATGAGGTTTCAGCCCTATCCGCTTAGAGAGGTAAGACATATTTACATCAAAACATAACTAATGATTCTAGGTGTAAATGAGAAGTGCTAGAATAGATCATTTTTAAAAGTTTGTTTTATTTTCCTCAGAGATAAGTATTTTATTCTTCCTTTCCTTCTTGCCCTGTTTAATACATAAGTAAAATTGTGGCTGAGAGAGTAAAATAAGCCTTCGAGTTTTCTTCCTTTATAAAACAAAGGCGTTACTGAGTTCTGTTACCTTCTGTGCCAAACACTTGGCTATAAGCTTTAATATAATCTCATTTAATCCTTGCAATAACTTTGTGAGATAGGCATTATCATCTAATGGATGAGGAAACTGGGATTTATAAGGTTGAAGTGACTTAATCAAGGTCACCCTCCTAGTCAGTAGTGCAGCCCAGATTCATGTACGAGTGTGCTTTTTCTCCTACATCATGTGATCACTCTGTTAAGTTCTGATTCTGTTCAATGATGATAGAAAAGGTTGAGGGAAGAATGATACTAAAGATTCTAATTTTAAAAAGCAAAGGCAGAAAAAGGAGGAAGTAACCTTTATTTTATAGTGTGAGATACTCAATGGACTATATTATCAGGTTCCTTGTGTCCATATGTAATGTGGGTCTGCTACGTTTGAGAGATCCTATCTTTTATGAAAATCTTGAATGCAATAATAATTATCTTCCATTCTTATGTTTTAAAGTTTGCAATGTTTAATGAACAATAGACTTTTTCTGTTACTATTCATATTAATAATAAAATTAATCACTAATAACAATAGTGAATCCTCACAGGGGATTAAAAACTACTTAAGTTTAATGTCCAAAGTTTTAAGGAACTAAATCTCTGAAATGTACTTAATGAGCTATCTGCTACCCCTAATTAGAGAGACTAGATTTTGTTTCAGATTCCTTTCTAGTCTAATCTCTGTGATACTCGGCTGTATGTCTTCCTTTTGTCAGTATTCTTATTAGTTAGGTATTGAACTATAAGTTCAAGTCTTAGTATTTTGTTTTGCTAATACTTTCTGGAAACTGATGCCTTTTTTGAAACTGAAATATATGTGGGGTAAGAGACATGAATTATGTAGGTAAATGAGATATTCTCCTTGATCATAGCAACCCCAAACCGGTTTCTCCTGGTAGGATGAAGCACTGGCCTCTCACACACAGGTCCAGTGATTTTTCTTGTCTGACTCAGCCTCCAGGAAATCAGTAATTGTTTCTTTAACACTTCTCTCTGCTCTAAGCAGTAGATATTCTCACTATGTCTTTAATATACTTTGTTGGTGATGTTCATGGAACAATGATTTTCGTATGTAAGGGCTACCTCGTCAATTAAATATTAAAATTCAGTTGTCTATAGCCAGGTGTTTTCGATGTCTCCTTTAGAGATAAATGGAAAAGTCATTTATATTTTGTCTTTGTTTTCAGCGTTCTTACTTCCGTACTCTTCTCATGTATGGGTTCCACTTTCTGGTGTGGTTCCTTTGTGTCAAAGGAATCAGGGACACACAATGTGGGTTCAAATTATTAACTCGAGAAGCTGCTACACGGACGTTTTCATCTCTTCACATTGAACGATGGTAGGTTCCTAACTAGAATCTATCTGGTCTGTCTTAATACCCAGCAGTTATTCCAGGTAACGAGAAGCAGCCTTGTATTCTCATAATGAACATGAAGATTTAAATAAAATTGACACCTACATGTATAAATTCCTTCTGTGCCATTATACTTTTCCCAGATTGGATCTTATTTTGAAAATACACAAATACAACATACAGTAAAAAGTTATGCATTCACCTTTATTAGAGGCAGTATAAATTGAGAAGCCTGAAAACAGGGTTTCCTTAGGCTTCTCTTTTCCTTTGAAGAAAAAAAGTGCTCAGAAATACCAAAGCAGAATGGGGTACCCATTTCTTTCCCTCCTTTTACAGCAGATGAAGTCTTTCTCCTAAGACCAACCTTTTGACCTCTGCATCTTCCACCACCTTCTCAGAACCTAATTCTATCCATTCATTTTCTGTCTTTTCGGTTCTCCACTGATCTCCACCCGTCCTCTTCTAGCCCTAGCCCTGTCTCTCTCCTTTCACAGCCAACCTTTTCTTAACAGAGTGGTCTATATCGAGCAGCTTCATTTTCCTGCTTACCACTGACTTCTCACCCCACCTTAATAGGAGTCTTCTCCGTTCCTTCAGGCTAACCATCTGGTTACTTCCATGTCACTGAAGCCAGTGGTCACGTTAAGTACTTGTCATACTTAACCCATTATCACTATTTGATACTGCTGAGCTCTTTCTTAAACACTGAGAATACAGGTGACCAGCACTGTCATACAGAAGCAAGAAATCTGGCATCAGCCCTGACATTCTTACATCCACTATCTGTATCTAATCCATGACCAAGGCCTCTAGATTGTAGCTGTCGTGTTGCTCTGTTATCTCCATCCCCACCACTGCATCCGTCCCCAGACCACCATGCTGCAGCACAAGGGAATCTTTTGTAAACCGGAGACTGATCAGTCCTGTGTACCTCTCCTGCTTAGAATCAACCCCTCAGTGGCTTCCAGTGGCCTTTAACACATGCTGCATAGCCCAGCCCCTCCCGTGTCTCCATGTACAGACTTCCCTTTCCTAACCCTCCCCCTGGTCCACCGCTTCAAATCCTCCTTAGGGCAGTTTCCCCTTGCCTTGCAAACTCGCTCAGATGCCCGATTATGCTTTTGGAGTACTATGTACTTTATTCATAGCCCACTCCTGTAGCTTTTCTTATTTAATATTTCCTTTTCTCTATTAAAGCATAAAATCCATGAGAGCAAGAGTCCTATTTGATTTTGCTTACTGGTATATTCCACTGTCTGATAGAGTGCCTGGCAGTTAATAGGTGCCCAGTAAATGTTGTTAAAAGAACTAACAGTGTTAGTCCTGAATCCTGTTCATGATGAGTATCTGCATAATTATTCCCATATGTCCATTTTGAGCCCTCTGCCACTTTTGTTTATCAATTGCAAAGATTTGTTGTCTCCCTAGAAGTATATGTTGTATAACCCCCTAAAAAATTGCTTTAAAAAACTGTCTTTTCAGAATTAAGATTATCATTAATCTTTTTTTTCCTAGATTAAAAAATTTAAGGAAGTATAAATTTGGGTTTAAATTCAGATACATGTTTTTATTATGTTAAGATTAATATAAACTGACGGCTAATGGACTCCAAAATCAGAAAATTTAGGAGCAACCTTAGAAGTAAAGCCCTCTGTCTGCATTAAACATTTTTTGCTTAGCTATTAGGTTCAGAACTAAAGTTCTTTATAATTTGAAAGGAAGGCTTCAGAAATGGAGAACACTATTTTTCATTGTTGAGGGCCTTTTGTTTTCTTGAAATATAAAAGGTTTGTGTTGATAACCTAAAAACAGGAAGTTTCTTTGTCAGGGCTGTTGTAGGGCAGTATAGTGCAGTACATTGTTAAGATGAGACAGATGCAGGGTATATATGTAATTTCAAGTTTTCTGTTAGCCACATTTAAAAAATAAAAGATGCATATGAAATTTATCTAACATTCTATCCAAGACATTGTTGTATCAGAATGCAAGCAGTATGAAAAAACATTGAGATATTTTACATTCTTCTTTTTGCACTACGTCTTCACACTTACAATACATCTCATTTCAGACTAGATTCAGACTAGCCGCATTTCAGGTGTTGCCACATGCGGCCAGTAGCCACTAGATTAGCACAGTTTCTGTGGGGTTATTTTAAGTTAAAGAATATTATTGGATTTTCTTTTTAAAATGTTATGTGAAAGACTTTTTAATTATTCATTTTGGACTTGATTGACATAATATTGACCTAACTTAAAATTTTAACTGCTCGCATTTTTATTGAGGGTCCAGTTATGTTTATTTTGTGCCTGTAAAGGAGAACCACCAGATGTGCATGTATCAGTTTGCTCCGGCTTCACTGCAGTAATATCTCATTAATAGTTCTCACTTAAACATCTCTGTTCTTGTACTTGAAATCAAGAAAAGCTAAAGAAAAATCTTATTTTTTTCTTATACAACATAAGTTGTAGAAACCTAGTTATACTTCTACTTCTTATTTCCATGCTAGTGTCACTTTTGACTGTTTTTTTTGTTGTTGTTGTTGTTCTTAAGGATTCATTAAAATTTCCTCAAAACTTTCAAGAAATCCAAATCAAGTCACATATCTAGGTATTAGAAATCTATCAAAGAATATACCTGAAGTTCACACTATTGGTATATCATTGGATTCAGAGCTACACAGTTGAGTATAGGTATGTTGGTGTGCTTAAATATCCATATAGATTAAATATGAATAAGATTAAATAAATGCTATGCTGAGTATAAAAATATAGAAAGATTTAAAATTTTTATAAGTAACATGAACGTGGTCTTCAAATTCAGATGCATACACAGTAGCTCCTCGGTGTTTGCACAGCAGATTCTGGTACTGGTTCCTGGTGTTAGTTCTGGGACCCACATCTACAGGGGCAACAAGAATCTGTGTAGGGACTCAAATCCTTTCTGTAAAGTAGCATGATCTTTTGCAGATAACCTATGCACATTCTCCCATAGGTTTTAAGTAACCTCTAGATCACTTATAATACCTCATATAATGTGCTTTATTTGTGTTATTTTTTATTATTATTATTTTTAATATGTTTCATCTGAGGTTGATCAAATGTGTGGGTACAGAACGCATGAATTCAGCGGACCAATGTGTGCATGTGTATATCTCCATCCTCATAGCTTTACCTCATAAGCTCTTTACATTTATAGATGTTAAAATAGTCTCTGAGATGTTCTATCTTCCAGTGATTACTCTTTTATTTTTAATTGGTGGTAATACATGATGATAATGTACAGTTAGTTCCATGTGTTTATAACTAAAGAACAGTTCCTTCCCTCATGTCCCCCAATCTCCTGTTCCCACCCCCAGCTGTAGACACTTTTAACTCTTTTTTGCTATTTCTTTGTGGTGTTTGCTTTTATAGACTAGATAGTGATTCTGCATAGTTATTTTTCAGTTTTAGATATTACTTTCCAAACTAGGAAAGCCATGGATGTGCATTTAGTTCTCTTAAATTCCTGTACAGCTGGCGGCACCTGTAGCTCAGTGGGTGGGGTGCCCGCCACCAAGGCTGGCAGGTTAGAACCCAGCCTGGGCCAGCTAAAACAACAATGACAACTGCAACAAAAAATATAGCCAGGCGTCGTGGCAGACGCCTGTGGTCCCAGCTACTTGGGAGGCTGAGGCAAGAGAATCGCTTAAGCCCAAGAGTTGGAGGTTGCTATGAGCTGTGATGTCACAGCCTCAACCCAGGGCGACAGCTTGAGAGTCCGTGCCTGTGGCTCAGTGAGTAGGGCGCCGGCCCCATATACCAGCCCTGGCCGAACTGCAGCAAAAAAATAGCCTGGCGTTGTGGCGGGCACCTGTAGTCCCAGTTACTCGGGAAACTGAGACAAGAGAATCGTCTAAGCCCAGGAGCTGGAGGTTGCTGTGAGCCATGAAGCCATGGCACTCTACCAAAGGGGACAAAGTGAGACTCTGTCTCTAATAAAAAAACCCAACAAACAAACAAAAAAAATACCCACTCTAAAAAAAAAAAAAAAAAAATTTCCTGTACCACCTCCACACTTCAAGTCCAAGTACAGTAAAACTTTTGGTTAGGTAGGTCAATATTAATAATACATATAGCTATGTAAAGATAATTCACATTTGAATGCAGTATGATGACATTATTTTATACTATTTGTTTTCCTGAAGATGATAGTCTGGGGGTGGTTTTTTTTGGGAGTTTCACTATGTTGTCCTCAGTAGAGTGCTGTGGCATCACAGCTCACAGCAACCTCAAACTCTTTTTGGCCTTAAGTGACTCTCTTACCTCAGCCTCCCAAGAAGCTGGGATGACAGGTGCTCACCACAACACCTCGCTGTTTTGGGGGTGTAGTTGTCGTTGTTGATCCGGGCTGGATTCAAACCCGTCAGCTCTGGTGTGTGCGGTTGGTGCCCAATGCTGCTGAGCTGTAGGCGCTGAGCCAATAATCTGGAGGTTTTTGTTTGCATTAGTGTACTATGGATCTGTCTCTCACTCACATTCAGCCTCTGTTAAGAGTATAGTTATTTCTCGCGGCGTTCAAACACAGATTCTGCATCCGTTTCATCTTTTCTTGGGAGCGTCCGTCTGCTCATATCTCTCTGCTACACAGCGTCATCCTTGATCTCCTTTTCCTGGTTTACACCCATTTTAGTAGTGCACATCCTCTGTTAACGTCCTAAAAATATGAGAAACTTTTTGAGTCCTTGCATGTGAAAAAAATATCTTTATTCCATCTTCATACTTATTTTAATAGTTAGGTGGAGAAAGAATTATAAGTTGGAAACCATTTTTCCTCAGGATTTTGAAAACATTCCCATATTGTCTTTGGCATGAAGTGGTTCTGGGGAAGAGTCCAATTCTGGAGAGAATCTGGATCTCGATTCTTTAAATGTTGTTTCCACCCCCGTCTTGGAAGCTTTTTCTCTACAATGCTTTGAAATATCGTGATCCTAGGCCTTAGTGTAGCTCTAGCTCTTTTTCATGCATTTTGTTGAGTACTAAATAGACCCCTAAATCTGAAAACTCATATCTTTTTAATTTTTTTCACAAAATTTATTAATGCATTTTGTAAACATTTGAAGTATATGCAATATAATTTTTAAAAATTTTTCTTGTAAATTGACAATTTTTTTTTTTTTTGCAGTTTTTGGCCAGGGCCAGGTTTGAACCTGCCACCTCCAGTATGTGGGGCCAGCGCCCTACTCCTTTGAGCCACAGGCACCACCCATAAATTGACAAATTTTACCTGCATATATTTATGGAATACAAAATGATATTGTGATTTGTGAATAGGATGTGGAATAATTAAATTGAACTAATTAACATAACCATCACCTGAGACAGATATTCAGTGATCCTGCTGTTTGCAGCCCTCCCTGCAGAACCCATTTGAGGCCTCTGACTCCTGAGCTGCTGGGGGGCTCTCTGGCACCCCTCTTCCACTGCACTTGGCCACCTTTCTACCTTCCTAGTTCCCACATGTCCAGCTACTTTACAACTTCCAGTTTTCTTTTTCCTGTTACTTTTTCCTCCCTTCCTCCTTGTCTGTTTATTCCATTATTGTTGCTTTAGTTCTAGTAGGATTTCAGGAGGAAACAGTGGAGTCCTTCATTGTCTGTCTGCTATGTCAAATAGTCTCAACATCTTTTCTGTTCCTTAGGAATTTATCTCAAGGATAATCACAAGTGTTATCTCACTAACAGATAGATTAGGGAACTGTGTCACAAAAGAAAACACGGTGGCTTTGCCCAACTACATTTGCAATAACACATTTAGGCATCATAGCTGGAAAATAGCTCTTACACTTTTTCCTTCTTTGGAAAGGAAATGCTGTGTCTGAGAGTTCTTGGTATTTTAGTTGAAATACTTGCTTTGGTAACACATTGGGCACTTATAGTGATGTGAGTTGCAGGGTTTTTTGTAATATCTTCATTGTCTTCTGAAATGTTTAAGAATAAAATGATGTAATTCTAAAAATCCTTTTTGTCTATAGAAGGTTGTAAAAAAAAATAAAGAGATTTTAGTTAATCATTGTTTAATTCACCACTGCTTTTCATTCATCATTTCTGAGTTGCTTTCACTAGCTATATATTGATATCCTTAGAAAACTATTTCATATTCTTGTTTAGGTTATTGTTCAAAGCTGTGTTTTAAGTATCATGCGAACTAAGCCCACTAGCTAATAATTTTGTTTTTGTGTTAAAAGAGACAGTTAATAGTTGAGCACCAGGTTTAATATTAATTTAATATCTCCTTTCATGAGTGTCACAAGTCTAACAGAGGTAAACAGAAGTTAGCCCTTTTAAAAACACAAAGCACCCACTTTTATAGATATTTTTGTTAACTTCAAATATTTTATTAGAATAAGAAAAGACATTGTTTAAAAAATAGTTTTCATATTGAATTATCCAAATACTTGAGATTTCAACTCATTAGCTAACAGAGATAATGTTGTGGCAAAAAAAAAACAAAACACCCAAATTCAAGTTGTCTGAGACCAAACAGAAGTGGATTTTAGGCATTTCCTAGTCTGTGCTAGTTAATGTTTTACAACCAAGCCCTGATCTGGAGAGTGGGGGCTATATTACTTGAGGATGGGAGCACAGGATTTAAACAGAGGAGCATCACAAAGGTTTAACAGCTAGTGATGCTTTTCTTCCAAGACCTAATGCTAGTGAAATTTGTAAGCAAAATCAGGAAAACTTCTGAGTCAGGATTCAAAGCCTTTAGGGAAAGTGGTTTTGACTGAAACCAAGGGGCTAACTATAGAGGAGCTTTAAAAAAGTCATTTTCATGAGTAGATGGAAGGATGACTGAGGATTTAGAATAGAAATGGTTTTAAGAATGTGTGTCAGGACAAGTAACAAGCAATACTATATCTAATTCCTATGTGTGTATTTCATTATACCCAAAGAGCATTTCGGTCTGGTGTACCCTTTTCACTTTCAACAGTTGCCAGTACAGGCAGTCCTCAGGTTATGAACAAGATAGGTTCTTTAGTTTTGTTCTTAAGTTGAATTTGTATGTATGCTGGAATAGGAACATTTACTACTTGTAATAGCCCCTGTTGATGTGAGTTGTACATAAAGTTGGATGTTTGTAACTTGGAGACTGTCTCTACTATATTTTCCAGGACAGCCCAGGAAAGGGAAGGGGGAAGACAAGGCCCTATGGGTGCTGCATTAGAAGGGAAGCCTTGATCTTTCGGTGGTAGAAGATGATAACTAAGCAACTCTACAGCTATTGAGAACATTCTGTCCTAGAGCTTCCCAGAGTTCTGTTTTGTCAGCTCTGAATCAGTTGAAATGCTGTCAGTTCTGTACCTTGAGCTAGTTAAGGCTGAGATTGAAAACATCAATCTTGAAAATTACGAGGATGAAATCTTGGAGCCCATGAAGCCATTTTTTACCTCTAAAAGTTTCTGAGTTGTACAGCTGTAATGTTTCTTATTTAAATATTATACAGTGACATACTAAATTACTTTATTTGCTTTAGAGCTTCTGAACTACTGATCTTTTAACTATTTGATCTCTGTGAATCTGATCTTCAGTTTTATAGTATAAGCTTTACATCTGCTGTGTAAGCTTCTTTACAACATGCCATTAATTAGAGATCTAATTAATGCTCTATTTGTCTTTTTAAAAATGAATTTGTTTTCTATTTTAGGGCATTTGATGTAGAACTGCTTTATATAGCACAGTTTTTCAAAATTCCAATAGCAGAAATTGCTGTCAACTGGACTGAAATTGAAGGTTAGTATTGTTTATTTTTGTACTGATCTCTTTAGTCAAAGTTGGGAGATGTCAGACAATACAGTTGCCTTTAATGTTCTCTCACTCCCTTCATCAAGGCCTTTTCAGCTGTCTTGAGAGCCTGCTCCCTGGAGTACTGCCTATGAGCCCCTCCTCTGGCTTGCTGCCTTCTATATTGTTTCTGTCTTTTCTTGGGGCCTTCAGTAGGCCTATCGCCCTGACCAAGAAATTTCAGTAAAACCTGCTGCAATAGACAAGGTCACGGTGACCTGAGGTTAGAGGCAAGGTTGATAGTCTTTTGAGATAAACTTCATTGTTTGCATCACCGTTTCATTATACTTTTTTGTCACTAAGTGAATATCAAGTACCTACAAACCACTATGCAAAGCTAAGTAAGGAATAATTTTCACTCTAAATGTTCAGTTAATTCAGAGCCATTTTTCAACCATTATCTGTCTATCTAGCAATCCATCTGTCCATCCAAAAATGTCAAGATCTCTAAACTGTATAATTTGAAGTCTTAGTAATTCTATTTGGAAACACTTGGGCAGCTCTGAAATATAGAATATATAGGCTATATAGAATTTGAAATACATTCTTTTTCTCCTTTGCTTACCTTAGAATGAACCTCAATTTTTTTTTTTTTTTTTTTTTTGAGACAGAGTCTCACTATGTTGCCCTGGGTCAAGTGCTGTGGCATCACAGCTCACAGCAACCTCAAACTCTTAGGCTTAAGCAGTTCTCTTGCCTCAGCCTCCCAAATAGCTGGGACTACAGGCACCTGCCACAACATCTGGCAATTTTTTGGTTGTAGTTGGGCCGGGCTGGATTTGAACCCGCTAGCTCCTGTGTACGTGGCTGGCGCCCTAGCCACTGAGCTACAGACACTGAGCCAGAATAAACCTCAATTAATTCATGGTGTAGGAGCAGTTAACATAGTCAACAAGAGACTATCAAAGTCCACCTCTCCCTGGTGATCACAGCCCTCTCTTTGAGAGTCATTGTTGCAGTAAGCCTTTATTACTCTGTAACCTCAGATGTTCAGAAACAGAAAAAAATTAAGAACCAGTCTTGAGATTATACAAACTATATAATCTAGAATGAATTCAAATCTCTTGATTTGAATCAAACTGAGTTTACAGAAAATTAAGTCTCCTCTACAGCCTAGAATCAGAGAAGATTGGAAAGCAGGTAAAAGGATTGCTCAAAGTATCATGACTAGCTCTGTTCATCTGTCTGTGTTGGTCTATGCCCAACATAGACTCTACAGGACCATGAATTGGGGAAAAGCAAAAATCAGTTCATGTTTATGTCACTTGCTGTTTGGTGTTAGAGAGACAGCTGTGTTGTAATATGAGTTATAGGTACTTCAACTTCTTCATTTGTGAAATGAAGAAAATATCCCCTGAAATAAAAAAGAAAAAAAAATGAAATAATGTGTTTTATCAGCTATTGAGTAGTTAAAAAAGTAATAAAACAAAAAATATGGTACCTGATTGATACACAGAATAAGGCTTATGTCTACAAAGTGCTTTAGTGGTAGTATTTTCATAAGAAAGCTAAATTTATATATATTTAGAGCAGTGGAAAAGCTCTTCCTTGAAGATAAAGTATACTTAAAATGGCAATGGGCGGTGCCTGTGGCTCATCGAGTAGGGTGCTGGCCCCATATACCAAAGGTGACGGGTTCAAAGCCAGCCTCAGCCGAACTGCAAAACTGAAAAATAGCCAGGTGTTGTGGCGGGTGCCTGTAGTCCCAGCTACTCGGGAGGCTGAGGAGAGAGAATCACCTAAGCCCAGGAGATTGAGATTGCTATGAGCTGTGACGCCATGGCACTCTACCCAGGACGATAAAGTGAGACTCTGTCTCTACAAATAAGTAAGTAAGTAAGTAAATGAATAAATAAATAAATAAAATGGCAATGAAAAAAAATTTTTTTTTTTTTTTTTTTAAAGACTGAATCTTACTCTGATGCCCTGGGTAGGTGCCCTGGTATCATCGAAGCTCACAACAACCTCAAACTCCAAGATTCAAGTGATCCTCTTGCCTCACCCTCCTGAGTAGCTGGGACTACCATGAGCTACCATGCCCAGCTAGTATTTTTTTTTTCTTTCTTTCTCTATTTTTAGTAGAGAAGGGGGCCTCACTCTTGCTTAGGCTGATTTTTGAACTCCTGAGTTCAAGCAATCTGCCTGCCTTGGCCTCCCAGGGTGCTAGGACTATAGGCATGAACCATTAGGCCCTGCTGGCTATGAAATTTTTTATTGATACATAAGATTTTACATATTTACAGGGTACATGTGAGTATTTATTGTACACATGGAAGATACAATAACCACTCGGCATTTGGGATATCCATCACCTTGAACACATTTCTGTGTTAAGACCATTTCAAGTCCTCTCTTCTAGCTACTTGGAAACAGACCACACATTGTTGTTAACTTTAGTCACCCTACTGTGCTTTTGAACATTAGGACTTAAAACTTCTACCTAACTATATGTACCCATTAACCAACCTCTTCTACACACACACATACACACACATGCACCCCTTTCCCAGCTTCTGATATCCATCATTCAACTCTCTGTCACTATGCAGTCATCTGTTATTTTGTTAAATAATAATTATTTTAAAATTGCAGGTTCTAAACTAGTTCCATTTTGGAGCTGGCTACAAATGGGCAAGGACCTACTTTTTATACGACTTCGATATTTGACAGGTGCCTGGAGGCTTGAGCAAACTCGGAAAATGAATTAGGTTGTTTGCAGTCTTTGATTGTATTCTTATGTATCAGTGTCGAATTATTTCATTTGAAATTCAAATTTTAAATAAAGCTAGAATAAACCTATTGTCATTGTCTGCCTTTTAATAATTTTAAAGAACTAACTGCTGTAAGTAAAAATTTGCCTGCCTCTTGGACAAAATGGGTTTTTTTTCCAGTGTTTGTAAAAGTCATGTTTTCTTCTGCTTTAGTAATTTCTTTTATTCAGCTTTATTATTATGATTCTGAGAAATACAACTTTTAAACAAGAAGACAGAGCTGTTATTCTTACTCTTAAGTGCCTGCATAATTCTCATGAACTTAAACCATAGTCATGTAACCATTTTCAGAGATTTAAAAATAAAGTTAGCGTATAAGTTTAAATACATACAAATTTATCCATATCAAACCTATGCTTCAACTTACGAAACTTCAGAAACTTGTATGTTAAAAGCAAGGCGATAGTGTCAGTAACAAAGGTGTCCATTTCCTTTTACAGTCTTACTTTCCCCCTTCCTAATCTTATGTATACTTTCTGGCAGCCCTTCCCTCTTGAGTTCATGTTATTTGGAAATTTTTTATTAAAAAAAATTAACGTGGTCAGGCACAGTGGGGCTCAGGGCCTATAATCCTAGCAATCTGGAAAGGCTAAGGTGGGAGGATCCCTGATTACAACAGTATGAATCTCATTGCAGTGAGATGACTTGACCATTTCTACCTTGACATATTCTTGTGGAATATGTATGGAGTTTATTTGACTTGAGATTATGTCTAGACATCTTTATCAATATTGACATGAGCTTGAACTATGCAGGTCCACTTATATATGTCATTATATGACAATTTAAAGCAAAAGGGCCTGGACATGGTGGCTCACGCCTGTAATCCCAGCACTCTGGGAGGCTGAGGCAGGTGGATTGTTTGAGCTCAGGGGTTCAAAACCAGCCTGAGAAAAACCAAGACTCTACTAAGAATCAAAAAACTGAGGTAAGGGGATCACTTGAGCCCAAGAAATGGAATTTGCTGTGAGCTATGACATCACGGCACTACTTAGAACAACAGCCTGAGACTCTGTCTAAAATAGAAAAAAAAAAAAAAAAGACACCAAAGGAAGGTAAAGGATGGAAAGCTGGAGAATTTGATGCCAGCAAAAGAAGATGTCATAATTTTAGAGAGGTCTGGCTTTTAAAAATCAAGAAAACAGGAGAAGTAGGTTCTGCTGATGTTCCCAGATGCCATAAAGAAAACCACTGAGGCTGGGTGTGGTGGCTCATACCTGTAGTCCTAACACTCGGGGAGGCCGAGGCAGGAGGGTTCCTGGAGCTCAGGGGTCTCACTATTGCTTCCCCCAGAGCAATAGTGAGACCCCATCTCTATAAAAAGTAGAAAAATTAGCTGGGTGTTTTGGTGGACCTGTAGACCCAGCTACTCAGGAGGGAGCTATGATGATGTCACAGCACTCTAGCCAGGGTGGGAAAGAGACTCTTGTCTCAAAGAAATCATTGAGGAGAAAGGATATCTGCCTGAACAAGTTTTTAGTGCAATGAAATAGGGTGGGGGCAGGAAAGGAATGCCACAAAGAACATTTATTAGTAAGAAAGAAAAGTGATGAGTACCGGGATTCAAAGCAGGAAGAGATAGGCTAACTACTGTTTGTGCAAATACAGTTGGGTTTATGACCCAAAGTGCCCTTATCTATGAGATTGCTAAACCCCAAGCTTTGAAGGGAAAAGATAAACACCAGCTGCCTGTCTTTGGGTCATATGTACATGAAGGCCTGGACAATGAGAACCCTTTTTCTGGATTGGTTTCATAGGTGCCTGAAGTCAGGATGTATCATGGCAGTAAAGGACTGCCTTTTAAAGTTTTTGAGATTTGACAATGCCCCTGGCCACCCAGAGCTTCATGAGTTCAGCACCAAAGACATGTCCCAAACAAAACATCTCTAGATCAGCTTTCTTAAGAACCTTTAAGGCTCAGTACACAGGTACTCTATGGAAAAGACTGTCAACACCACTGGAAGAAAACCTGAAAGGATTTCACCATTGAAGAAGAAACTATTTTTATAGAAAAATCTGTGAAAGCCATCAAGCTGGAAACAGAGAAAACTGTACCGATGTTGCATGTGACAGGATTTATGACCAAGACAGTCAAGGAAATCATGAGATTGTGGATATGGCCAAAAAAATGATAGCTGAAAGGTTTCAAGGTAGGCATATGCACCATGGAAAATTCCAAGATTTAGAAGATGATTTGATGGAGAAAAGTACTTCCAAACCCATGCCCGGTGATGAGGAGATGAGGAAGTAGGCGTAGATTATGGCTTATGACTTGCACCCTTGTACAACACAGGTGCTGAAACTAAAGCAAATCATGGAAGAAGGATTATATACAAACATTTGTAGAAAAAGGAAAAATACAAAAAAGGCAGAAATTACAATGTATGCAAAGTTATGCTGAATGTGCCTGCTTCACCTTCCTCCCCTCCACCTCCTCTACTTCTCCCTCTGCGAGCCCTGAGACAACAAGACCCATCCTCCTTCTCAGACTACTCAACGTGAAGGATGCAGATCTTTTTGACCAACTTCCATATTTTCTCTCCTTTATGATTTTTGTAATAACATTTTCTTTTCTCAATCTTACTTTATCATAAGAATACAGTATATAATGCAAATAACAAATGTGTTTGTCACAGTTTATGTTACCAGTAAGGCCTACGGTCAACAGTAGAGTATTAGTAGTTAAGTTTGGTGGGAGTCAAAACTTGTATATGGAATATCGATCACACAGAAGTTAACACCCCTAACTCTTACATTGATCAAAGGTCAGTTCTACTTCTAATATTCATAGTTGATTATCCAGTTATATTTTCAATTTTCATTATCCAGTTACACTTTCCTTAAGAGCAGAAACCTTGCCTGTTACTTTGCCTCTATATTATCCTGATTGATCAATAAAGATTTCTCAAATGGTTAGATAATGCTACTATTTCAGTTCATTTATCAAAAAAATTGTATGAATGAGGGTATGTTTTTTGTTGACAGTTAAATTCCCTGAGGAAGTAGTCTAGTGGATTGCTTTGTTTTCATGTGATCTCAAAAGCACCAAATCTGCAAAAGAATGATTTTATTTTGTTAATCTAATAAGAGGCTCTAAGAAGCCTCTTCATAATTCACTGATTTTGAAGTAAAACTCCAGTTACTATGTTGATGGTCAGTAGCACTCCTATCTACCAATAACAGAGTACCTGAGAGCAAAGACTCAATAACAATCACAATTGCTACAAAGAAAATAAAATATCTAGGAATAGATTTAACCAAGGAGGTAAAAAATCTGTACAAGGAGATCTATGAAACACTGAGGAAAGAATTCACCTAGAACACAAACAAATGGAAAATGTGTCATTCTCATGGATCGGTAAAATCAACATCATCAAATATGCCCATACTACCCAAAGTGGTTTACAGATTCAATACAATCCCCATCAAAATACCAATGCATATTTCACAGATCTAGCAAAAGTAATTCTATGCTTTATGTGGAACCAGAAAAGATCCCAAATAGCCAAGGCAATCTTAAACCAAAAGAAGGTATCTTATTATCAAACTTTATCTGGAGGCATCTTATTATCAAACTTTAAACTATACTACAGGCTATAGTAATCAAACCAGCATGGTATTGGCACAAAAATACAGACAGACCAATGGAACAGAACAGAGAACTCAGATATAAAACTGTCCATATACAGCCAAATGATACTTGGCAAAGTGAACAACAATATACACTGGGGGGGACAACCCACATTCAATACATGGATGGTGCTGTTTGGATAACCACAGAAGAATGAAACAGAACTATTATCTCTCGCCGCTCACAAAAATTAACTAAAAATGAATAAAAGAATGTAAGCCACGAAATCATAAGAATTCTAAAACAAAACCTAGGAAAAACTCTTTCAGATATTGGCCTCGGCAAAGAATTTATGAGAAAAAACCCAGTGGCAATCATAGCAACACTAAATGAGACTTGATTAAATTAAGGAGCTTATATATTTCTAAAGGAATGTATACACAATCTACAGATTGGGAGAGAATATTTGCAAGTTCTACATTTGATAAAGGGCTAATAGCCAGAATTTACAAAGAAGCAAACCAGCAAGGAAAAAAAAACATTAACAAGTGGACAAAAGTGTGTGACACACCTTTTGGGGGGTGGGACACAACTATAAGAGGGATGTTACCTAACAGTTGCTTGAGTTCCTTGTAAATTCTGGCTATTCTCCCTTTATCAAATGTAGAACTTGCAAATATTCTCTCCCTGGTTCTTCGTACCCTCAATGAATCCCCAATAATAAATAAATTAATAAGAAAAGAAGAGGGCAAAAAATAAACAGCAAATTTTCAAAAGAAGATTTTCTGTTCAAATGGCCAACAAACATAAAAAAGTTCAATGTCACTAATCACCAGAGAAGTGCAAATTAAAACAACAATGAGGTCACCTTACCCCTGTTAGAATGACTTTTATTAAAAGGCCAAAACCAATAGATGCTGGTGTGGAGCTAGAGAGAAAGGAAGACTTACATACGGTTAGTAGGACTATAAATTAGTAGACCCTCTTTGGAAAACAGTATGGAGATTCCTCCAAGAACTAAACTAGACTACTATTCAATCCAGCAATCCAACTACTGAGTATTTATCCAAAGGAAAATAAGTTATTTTATGAAGGAAAAAAAAAACATTTGCACTCAAATGTTTATTGCACCAAAATTCGCAATTGCAAAGATGTGGAATGAACCCAAGTGTCCATTGATTCATGAGTGGATTTTTAAAAATGTGTTATATATATAGCATGGAATACTACTCAGCCACACAAAAAGATGAATCAATGCCTTTTGCAACAATTTGGATGGAACTGGAGATCATTATCCTCAGTGAAGTATCTAAAAAATAGGAAAACAAATATCACATGTACTCACTATTAAATGGGAGCTAACTGATGAGCACACATGTGCACAGAGGAAAGAAAAACTAGTGGAAATTAAGCAATGAGGGGTGCTGGGAGGAGAAAATGGGCAAAAACCTACAGAATGGGTACAATGAACACTGTCTGGGTGATGGAAACACTTATAACCCTACCTTAAGCATTACAAAAGTGGTCCATACAACCGAAAACATCTGTATCCCTATAATATTTTATAATAAAAAATAGAGGATGAGCTAGTCCCCCTCAAATTTTAAATAACCCAACTATATGGTGTCTACAAAAACCTCACTACAAATATAACAATATTGGCAAGCAGAAAGTAAAAGACAGGAAAAGAAACATAACGCAAACTTTTTTTTTTCAGATTAATAAGAGAGTACAAATGATTATGTTACATTGTTTGTGTTTGTTATGCAAAGTCCAAGTTGTTATACAACACCAACTTTAACACAAGGAAAGCAAGAATGGATATTATGACATCAGATAAAACGACTTTATATCAAAGAAAATTACCAGCAACAGAGAGAGGGAGACATCAAAGAAAATTACCAGAGAGCCATTAAATAATAAAAAATATTCAATCCACCAGGAAGGCGTAGAAATCTTAAATGCGTATTCCCACCCAAACAGATCTATAAAACATATAAGGCAAAAATTGATTCAAGTGCAAGAAAAAATAGAAAAATTATAGTTGATTCTTAAACATTCCACTCTGAGAGACTTTCACAGGAAAATTCTACCAAACATTTAAAGAAGAATTATCACCAATTCTACACACTCTCTTTCCTAAAATAGAACAGAAAGGAACACTTTCTAATGTTAATTTGATACTAAAATCAGACAAAGAGCAGAATAAAGAAAACTACATGTAGACCAATATCCCTCATGAATATAGACACAAAAATTCTTAACAAAATATTATCCAATAGAATTCAGCAATATATAAGAAGAATCATTCACCATGACCAAGTGTGGCTTATTATAAGTGTGGCTCAATATTTGAAAACAATATAATCCATTATGTGAATAGGCTGACAAAGAATATTATACAATTATGTCAATTGATTTAGAGAAAAACATTTGACAATGTTCAACATCCATTCACAATAAAGCCCCTCTGAAAAATAAAAGTAAAGGGAACTTCCACAACTTGATAAAGTGAATTGACATAAAATCTACATAAAACATACTTTTTGGTGAAAAACAATACTGTCTTCCTAGGTCAAGAACAAGACAAGGATGTCCACTCTTATTCAGTACAGGGGTGGAAGTTCTAGTCAGTGTAATAAGGCAAAAAAAAAAAAAAAAGGAAATAAAGAGACACACAGGTCAGGAAAGAAGAAATAAAAACTCTGTCTTCATATGACATG
The DNA here is from genome assembly GCA_963573935.1 of Arctocebus calabarensis. Taxonomy (NCBI): domain Eukaryota; kingdom Metazoa; phylum Chordata; class Mammalia; order Primates; family Lorisidae; genus Arctocebus; species Arctocebus calabarensis. The sequence goes on along the minus strand of CAUYON010039778.1, from coordinate 21,588 downwards.
AGTGTCTACATAGAAAATCCTGACAATGAGGTACAGTGGCTCATCCCAGAAACCCCAGCACGCTGAGAGGCAGAGGTTCATGGATTGCTTGAGCTCAGGAGTTCAGAGACTTGTCTGAGCAAAGGCAAGACCCCGTCTCTACTAAAAATAGAAAAACTACCTGGACACTGTGGCGGGCACCTGTAGTCCCAGCTACTAGGGAAGCTGAAGCAGGAGAATTCTTAGCACCCAAGAGTGTGAAGTTGCTGTAAGCTATGATGCTATGGGCTCCCTACCCAGGGCAACAGAGTAAGAAAATCCTAAGAAACACCCCCCCCCCCCAAAATCCTCCTAGAACTAAAAAATGTGTTCAGCAAGATCACAGATATAATAAACATACGAAAATCTGTACATTTCTTTATTCTAGCAATAAACATGTAGGCTGGAGTGGGGAACGTCTGATCTTCTAGGTCCTCGAGTGTGGCCTCTTGAGTGAATCCAAATGTTACAGAAAAAATCCTTCCATTTTTATGACAATATTTTTGTTTGTCTTTTATATTTTTATTTCATTAAAAAAATTAATATATCTAAAATACCAAAGCATAAAATAAGTTTTAACAAAATAATCCTCCCAGATTGATCGGCACAATTAGAACATTAGTAAGTCCCAAGAGCTAATTGACAGCCACTACACCCATGATTTAATTCTATCTTCCCCGGCCTGACTGGCTCCACCACTGCAAGAAGTTAGTCAGTTGGTGAGAGTTTATGGGGTTTGAGTCCACCAGTCTGTTATCAGCTTTTGACAATAGTGCACCGTGTTTCTTTATTTTTCTTTCTTTCCTTTTTTTTTTTTTTTTGAGACAGTCTCATTTTGTTGCTTCTTGGTAGGATGCTGTGGCCTCATAGCTCACAGCAACCTCTAACTCTTGGGCTTAAGCCATTCTCTTGCCTCAGCCTCCCAAGTAGCTGGGACTACAGGTGCCCACCACAATGCCTGGCTGGTTTTTGTTTGTTTGGTTGGTTTTGGTTTTTTTGCAGTTTTTGGCCAGAGCCAGGTTTGAACCCACCACCTTCGATATATGGAGCCAGAACCCTACTCCTTGAGCCACATGCACCACTCAACACCCGGCTGTTTTTTAAAGACAGAGTCTCCCACTTGTTCAGGCTGGTCTCAAAACTGTGAGGTCAGGCAACCCACCCCCCTCAGCCTCCCATAGTGCTAGGATTACAGGCGTGAGCCACCACACAAGGCCTCTGGGTTTCTGTTTGAAGTGGAATTCATGCATAGTAGCACAGCTTGACAGTATTTTTAAAATTCTGTCTGCTTAACAGCCCGTCAAGTTAACGAAGACCAAGAGAACACTAAAGGAAGAAATAGATTTCTTAGTATGGATTGGGAATTGCAATATTATCTTGTTTTGCTAAAGATATGATGATTTGCTTGCTTTGTGATACTGCAGTATCAACAGGGAAGCACTTCAAAGCTCATCACCATTATACACTCCTAAATGATGAAAAGCAAAAGCAAAGACCATTCTTTCAAGCAACAATAAGATCTGAAAATAATGCCACAGGAGCAACTTGTAAAGTAACTTACATCCTCAAGGGAGAAAAGGGAAGCCATTCAGTGATACAGAAATTGTGAAAGAATGCATTGTCAGAGTTGTAGCACGCTGAGACCCCAGATAACATTTAAAAGTTCAGACAACTGCCTCTTTCAAGGAGAACTATAACTGACTCCTTAGCGTTAATTAGCCTTCAGCTTAATAGAACAAGGTCATGCAATACTTCAAAAGGAAAATATACATATATACACATATACATATAAAAATATGGAATTATAGATATAACATATATACAATTATATATAATATATATAATGTGGAATATATATAATTCCATTACTTTGGATAAATCATCTGATGCTATTGACCCGGCAAAGTTTTATACTTTTTTCTGGTCACAACAGAAGATTTTCTTTGCCAACAGAACATGGAGAATAGATATCTTCAACAACATTCAAGATAACTGTTGTAAAGTTGGACTGAATTTGGTAAGTTATAGATCAGTGTATATACAGACAGTACACCTTCCATGACAGGAAAACAGGGAAGGTTTATTACATAGATTAACATAAGAAGTGTGAATAGATCCAGATGCTCTCATTTCTTTTCATTGATCTTGCATCAGCAAACTACTATTTTAAGTGCCCGTTTGAAACAAGTTATACACATACACATGCAACATGGCATCCTCGGTGTAGTGACATGACGAAGCTGAACGATGAGGTGTTCAGTGTGGATTCGCCGTATCATTCTAAGGTGTGTTGGCTATCACAGAGACACCCCAAAGTTTTATCTCTGGGAACAGATTTATTTTATTTTATGAAGAATAGAATCAGCATTGCAAATTATTGAAAGATTTCAAAAGGGATGCAGCATTTCTATCTGATACCATGTCAAATCAAAACAGCATGAATATTTGTTTGTAAAATAAAACTAAGTCTGTATGAGATGTGTGACAAAAAAATCTCAGCATTTGTAGGGGGAAAACTATCTTTTTCAAAACATTTCTTCTTCAAAAGGAAATTTTGGCTGAACATTTTCCCCAGTTAGCAAAGGTCATTGATGAGCAGAGTGTACAAATATATAGATATGAAACATCTGAAGAATATACAGCTGTTACAGACCTATTAATTAGAGAATACAATGAAAGAGTCACTGATTTTAAGAACCATGACATCACACTCAAATTAGCATTTCGGCCTCACCTAGTTAATATCACCAAGGCACCTAAAGAACTACAGATGGAATTGATTTGAGTTCTCAGTAGATGGCATGTTAAAGTCATTGTTCAATGCTAAGAAACATCCAGTTGAAATATGGAAAGATGTAGTAGAGTATAGACACCTTCAGCAAAATGCCTGAAAAATGTTTTCTTGCTTCTGGCTACCTATTACTACAAATCTACATTCATCTACCTAGCCCAAATCAGCACTCCTAATGGCTGATACTCATCTGGAGGATCAGCTGAAACTGTGGACCTCCATGCCGCAACTAAATATTCAAATGTTTCCAACTAAAAGCAGACACCACAAAGTCATTAAAAGGTTAGTTAACTTTAAAATTAATAAGTAGTTTTCATTCTTTTAATTATTAAGTACAAAGTGGTTAAATTTTTATAAAATTTTTAAGTATATATAAATGAAATTTCTTGAATAAGGCCTTATTTGATTACAGTGAAATTAACATGGCCTTCTGATATGAAAGGACTCCCTATCCCTGACACAGATACTGAAATTAAACCTGTAATATCATTTAAAATAAAAAAAAATTTAACACAGGTATAAAGCTAACAAAGTATGTGTAATGTATATGCAAGAAAATACTAATGCTGATGAAGAAATCAAGATCTAAGTAAAGGGAGACAGATATACCATGTCCATGAATGGGAAGACTCAGCATAGTAAAGATGTCTCTTCTCCCCAAATTGACATACAGTTTTAACATAATTTCTATAAAAATCCCAGCAAGAACAGCCTTAGCAAGAGTGAGACTCTGGGGGTGGCGCCTGTGGCTCAAAGGAAAAGGACTCCAGACCCATATGCTGGAGGTGGTGTGTTCAAACCCAGCCCTGGCCAAAAAACTGCAAAACAAACAAACAAAAAAGAGTGAGACTCTGTTACTGCTAAAAATAGAAAAATTAGCTACATGTTGTGGCAGGTGGTTGTAGTCCTACTTACTCAGGAGGCAGAGGCAAGAGGATTGCTTGAACGCAGGAGTTTGAGGTTGCAGTGAGAGAGGCTGACCCTATGGCACTCTAGCCTAGGCAACAGAATAAAACTCTGTCCCCCCCAAAAAAATGCCAGCAAGAATTTTAGTAGATGTAAATGAGATTAACTTTAAAATTTACATGGAGAAGTTAAGGAGCTAGTATAACTAAAACAACTGTGAAAAAGAAGAATAAAATAGAACCAATAGGGTGGCGTCTGTGGCTCATCAAGTAGGGCGCACCCCAAAGGTGCGGGTTCAAACCCGGCCTTGCTGAACTAGAAAACAGAAAAATAGCCGGGCGTTGTGGCGGGCGCCTGTAGTCCCAGCTCCTCGGGAGGCTGAGGCAAGAGACTCGCCTAAGCCCACGAACTGGAGGTTGCTGTGAGCTGTGTGATGCCACGGCCCTCTACGAAGGGCGAAAAAGTGAGACTGTCTCTACAAAAAAGAAAAAAAAAAAAGAACAAATCAATCTCTTTGATTACAAAATTTATTATATAGGCGTGGTAATCTAGACTGTGTACTATTGGTGGAGGGATAAGCACAGATCAGTGCAACAGAAAAAGAGAACCTGAAAATAGGGTCATACAAATATGCCCAGCGGATTTTTTGCTAAAGGTAAAATAGCAATTCAGTAAAGAAAACAGTTTTTTTTTAACAACGGGTGCTGGAATGATTGAACATCCATATGAGCAAAATGAAACTCAGTCTAAATCTCACATCTCACACAAAACTTAACTCAAAACGAATCATAGGCTTAAATGTAAAAGGTCAGACTTTTAGAAAGAAAAACATAGGAGAAAATCTTTGGGATCTAGACCTACACAAAGTATTCTTACACTGTACCAAGAGTCCTCAAACTTATTAAACAGGGGACCAATTCACTGTCCCTCAGACCGTTGGAGGACTGGACTATAGTTTAAAAAAAAAAAACTGAACAAATTCCTATGCACACTGCACATATCTTATGTTGAAGTAAAAAACAAAACGGGAACAAATACAATTCACACCAACACATGTGGCCCGCGGGCCGTAGTTTGAGGACCCCTGCTACCAAACACACAAATAAATAAAAGAAAAAAATTAAATTGGACTTCATCAAAACTAAAAAATCTTGTTCTATGAAACAACCTGATAGGAGAATGAAAAGAAAAATTGCAGAGTGACAGAAAATATTTGAAAACTACATATCCAGTGAAAGACTAGCATCTGAAATATATATAAATCTCTCAAAACTTAGGGGTAAAAGGGAATAAATAATTGTACCCAACTGGTAAATTCTTATCTCACACTCACCCTTTCATCCACCTTCCTTCTTGGTTTCTCACATCTTTAATGTCACAGGCACCCATGTGTCCCCATCTATTAGCTTCCAATTATTAGTGAGAACATACGGTGTTTGGTTTTCTATTCCTGGAATATTTCACTTAGGATGATGGTCTCCCCTCCCACCCACGTTGCTCCAAACGACATTTTTTCATTTCTTTTTATGGCTGAGTAGTACTCCATGGTATATACACATGTATGTACCACATTGTCTTTATTCACTCATGAATTGAAGAACACTCTAGTTGATTCCACATCTTTGTGATTGCAAATTGTGGCAAATTTGCTGAGACTTCCCATTCATGGACATGGTATGTATCTCTCCATTTACTTAGATCTTTGATTTCTTCATCAACATTGTGTAGGTTTTAGCATATGCAGTACACATATTTTGTTAGCTTTATACCTGTGTTAAATTTTTTTTTTTTTTTTGAGACAGAATCTCATTATATCACCCTGGGTAGAGTGCGGTAGCGTCACAGCTCACAGCAACCTCAATCTCTTGGGCTTCAGTGATTCTCTTGCCTCAGCCTCCCAAGTAGCCAGACTACGGGTGCCCGCCATAACACCCGGCTATTTTTCTTTTGTTGTCATTGTTGGTTAGCTGGCCTAGGCCGGGCTCGAACCTGACAGCCTCAGTGTATGTGGCTGGCACCTTAACCACTGTGCTACGGTCGCTGAGCCCTGTGTTAAATTTTTTGATTGTAAATGATATTACAGCTTTAATTTCAGTGTCTGGTCAGGGGTGAGGAGTCTTTTCATTTTGGAAGGCCACAGCAAATTGTGCTGTGATAAACATTTGCATGCAAGTGTCTTTTTGATAAAATGATTTTATTTCCTATATTTTGGTAGAAATATAGCAGTGAGTTTGCTGGATTAAATGGTAGTCCTGCATTTATTTCTTTAAGGGATCTCCATACTGCCCTGCATAGAGGTTGTACTACTTTGCAGTCCACCTAACAGTGTATAAGTGTACCTTCCTCTGTGCAGCCACACCAGTACCTGTTGAGTTTTGACTCTAATAATAGCCGTTCTAATCGAGGGATAATGGCATCTCACTGTAGTTTTCATTTTCCCAATGATCAGTGATATTGAGTACTTTTTCATGTATTTTTTGGCCATTTCTCTACTGTGAAAAAAAAGTCCATTTATGTCCTTTGCCCACTTTTCGATGGGACTGTTTGGTTATATTTTCTTGCTGATTTGAGTTCTTTGTAGATTCTGGTTATTAGCCCTTTATAAGATGTAGAGCTTGAGAATATTTTCTCCTATTTTGCAGGTTGTCTAATCACTCTACTGATTATTTCCTTTGCTGTCCATAAGTTTTTTAATTTATTCGAGTCCTGTTTATTTATTTTTGTTATATTTGCCTTTGGGGTCTTAGTCATAAATTCTTTGCTTAGGCCAATATCTAGAAGAGGTTCTGCTACATTTTCTTCTACAATTCTTATGGTTTCATGCCTTATACTTAAGTCTTTAATGTATCTTGAATTAATTTTTGTATATGGTGAGAGACAGGAGTCCAGTTTCATTCCACTATTCTGGTGTGGGTATACCAAAACCCTGACTTAAGCATCACACAAGATACCGTGTAACAAAAATACTTGTACCCTCTTTAACATTTTGAAAAGATAAATAAATAAGAAAAAAAGAAAAATGAACTAGCTATCAAGCCCTGAAAAAACATGGAGAAATCTTTTTTTTTTTTTTTTTTTTGCGATAAAGTCTCACTGGGTCACCCTGGGTAGAATGCCATGGTATCATCATAGCTCACAGCAACCTCAAACTCTTGGACTCAAGCAATCCTCCTGCCTCAGTTTTTCAATTTTTTAGTAGAGACGGGTCTTGCTCTTCTTCAGGCTGGTCTTGAACTCTTGAGCTAAGGGGATCTTTTGGTCTCAGCCTCCCGGAGGGCAGAAATTTGTTTCTCACAGGTGTGAGCCATCGAGCCCTGCTAATGGACATTACTAGATGGACATTCCTGAGTGAAAGAAAAGGAAAGGCTACAAGTCCTTTCTGGATAAAGGATGATAAAAAGATCAGTGGTTGCCAGGGATGGGGGCAGAGAACAACAGGCAGAACACAGAAGATTTCCAGGGCAATGAAACCATCTTCTGTGCTGTAATATAATGGTAGATATACGTCATTGTACATTTATCAAAACCCATCTATTGTACAACACCAAGAGTGAGCTCTAATGTGAACTGTAGACTTGAGTGATAATGTTGTGGCAATGTCGGTTCGTCAGTGGCAGCAAATGTATAACATGGTATATGGATAGTGGGGAGTTAGGGGAGCCTTGCTGGGGCGGCATTTGCAGGGAACACATGGGAACTCTCTGTACTTTCTGCCTAATCTTGCTATGAATCTGAAACAACTTTAAAAAGTGAAGTCTATTAAAAAATTAAACTAAATACATTTATTAATAGCAGAGGTAATTAATATTTAAAAAGCAAATAGTTTAATTTTAAAATGGTCAAAAGTATGAAGAGATACCTAAGGAAGAGATGTGAGAATACATGAAAAGATGTAGCCATTACAGAAATGCAAAGAAAGTGTAAATAACTAAAATGCAAATAATGCCACAGTGAGGTAGAACCACACTCCCATCAGAACAGTTAAAAGAAAAAATAGTGACCAGAGTAATCTCTGGCAAGGATGCAGAGAAACCAGATCATGCATACATTGCTGATGGGTATATAAAATGGTACAACTATTCTGGCCAACATTTTGGCAGTTTCTTATAAAACTAAACATCCAATTATATATATCCAATTATTATACCACTCAGCACTTGCACTCATGGGCATTTGTCCCAAGAGAAATGAAGATTTATGTTCACACAATAACTTGGACATGAATGTTTATAGCAGCTTTATTTGTAACAGTCCAAACTGGAAGCAACCCCCAAATCCTTCTACAGACCAATGGTTAAAAAATGTGGGGCGCACCCATATCATGTGGTGCTGACCTGCAGTGCAACGGACAACGGTTGAGATGTGCAACCACCTGGCTTGATCTTCAGATTATTATACTGAATGGGGGGGTTGATTTCAACACAGGAATTTTAGGAAGACACAAACATTCAGTCCATAACCTGTGAGAATCTACAGGTATCTCAAAATAAGAAGTTTAATTGAAGAAAAGTATGCATTTTTTCTACTCCTGCAATTACCATCACTAGCAGCTATTATTGCAACAACTTCTAAAAGTTTTGTTTCATAACTTTTTTAATTTAAAAAAATTTTTTTTAAATTTCAGGTTAATAAGAGGATACACATGATTGGGTTACATCGTTTGCATTTTTAAGGTGAAGTCCAAGTTGTAGTTGTTTCCTTCACCAGGAAGTGTGCCATACACCCGTGCATTGTTCCCTCTGGGTGGGAACTTGCTGAACCCTCTCCTCCCCTCTTCTTGAATTTCATCAAGTTTTTCTCTCAAGTGAGCAGAGTTATTAATCTGCTAATTTCAATTTAGTATTGAGCATTAGTGATACTTGTTTTTCCATTCCTGTGATACTTTATTTAGGAGAGTGTTCTCCAAATCCATCCAGGTTGTTACAAAAGATACCAAATCTCCATCTCTTTGTGGCTCAGCTGTATTCCATAGCGTATGTATGCCACAGTTTATTAATTCATTCATGTGCTGAAGGGCATTTGGGTTGTTTCCAGATCTTTGCAATTATGAACTGAGCTGTCATAAACATTCAGGTGTAAATGTCCTTTATGGTAAAATGACTGTTTTTCTTTTGGGCAGATACCTAATAATGGAATTCCGGGATCAAATGGAAGATCTGCTTTTAGTTCTTTCAGGACTCTATCTTCTTCCCATAAAGGCTGTACGACAGTTTGCGGTCCCACCAACGGTGTCTGAGTGTTCCCTTCTCTCTGCACCCATGCCCATCTGTTGCTTTGGGACCTTATGACGTGGGCCATTCTCACTGCAGTTAGTGGTTTTGATTTTCATTTCTTTGACTTTTAGAAATGATGAGGGCTTGGCGCCTGTGGCTGGCTCAGTGCCTGTGGCTCAACCCACTAAGGCGCCAGCCACATACACCTGAGCTGGCGGGTTCGAATCCAGCCCGTGCCCGCCAAACAACAATGATGGCTGCAACCAAAAAATGGCCGGGCGTTGTGGTGGGCGCCTGTAGTCCCAGCTACTTGGGAGGTGGAGGCAGAAGACTCGCTTGAGCCCAGGAATTGAGGTTGCTGTGAGCTGTGATGCCACAGCACTCTATCCAGGGTGAAAGCTTGAGGCTCTGTCTCAAAAAAAAGAAATGATGAGAATTTTTCATGTGTCTGTTGGCCATTTGTATGTCCTTCATGATTTTTTTTTTTAATGTTCAAGGATCTTTTAATTCAAAATATAAAAGTCCTAGTCTTTTTGTAGTAAAAATGAGCCTTGAACATTGGAAGAGGTCTTGTGATCCCGTAGACCATCTTTTGACAACACAGTTGGGGAGCTGTGTCCCCATCACTGGAGAATCAGTGAGCTATGTATGGGCTGGGCCTGGTGGTTCACACTGGTAATCCTAGCTCTCTGGGAGGCTGTGGCAGGTGGATTGCTTGAGCTCAGGAATTTGAGACCCTGCCTCTACTAAAAATAGAAAAACTAGCTGGGTGTAGTGGTGCACACCTGTGGTCCCAGCTACTCTGGAAGCTGAGGTCAGGTTGACCTTTGCTCAAGGTCATCCTGAGGGTAAGGCAAGAATTTGAGGTTGCTGGTAGTTGTGATGCCATGCCATTCTACTCAGGGCAACAGTATGACACTCTGTCTCAAAAAAAAAAAAAAAAAAAAAGCTATGTATGCAACTAGTGCCAAACTTGTCCTTTTAAACATAAAAGAAGTATGAGAAGATCTACTGAATCCAAAATGTAATCATAAGAGAGTAGATTCTCATACCCCCTGCCCCCTAGATGTAGGCAGAGAGAGATTTGGTCCTATCAATGCTTTCAACTATGATTACATTTTCTTCCCACATGCTGAATTTATAAAGAGAAAAATGACTTGAGTTTGAAAAAGTTTAAACCCTCCGTTTAATCAAGTCCCATATAATATTTTTACCTTCTTTAAATTCCCGCCTATTCATGTTTCTGATTATTAATACTAAGTGTATGACAGTGGAATTTTAGCTGCAACCGCGTCATGTTTATTTTTTATTTTTCTGTGTTCATCCCATAAAAGACTCTTCTAACGAAAACAGACACTTATTTATATTTCTTACAAGAAATGTATGTTAGAAAATTTAATTTCACTAAATATGTGGTTTCTTGGGCATCATCTTTCCTTCTAGACTAGCAGCCCATGTTGGAGATAGAGGTGGTTTCGTGAGTCATGTGACTTTTCCAGTGATGTAAACTGTGTGCTTCGTGGTTTTCTTATTTGTGAAATGGGAAGATAGGGATAACACACGAGCTACCTCCCCCAGGAGTCACTGTGGGAACCCAACGAAACAACATGGGCATCAGCTTACAAACTAAAATTTTGTGAAAATGGACTATAACACACATGTGCATGTCAGAAAGCATCTTTTGGTATTGGGAAAATATAGAATAGTATCTTATATTTTATATTTGTTTATGGACTACCTTATTCTAAAAGTAACTTTCTCCTTAAAGACTTTATTTCTCCACTAAAACTTCTCTCTCAAAGAGGAAAGCAAAAACTAACGAAAAAAGAAGTATCAGGATTTTTTCCCTTTGTATTCATTTACTATTTCCTTTGTATTCATTTACTATTTTAATTGACAAATACAAATTTTATATATTTGAGGATTTGAGATGTATAACATGATGTTTTAAAAACATATATGTTGCACAATGGCTAAATTAAGCAAATTGACATGTGCCTCACTTCACAACCTTATTTTTTGGCCTTTTAAGAAATTTTCTAGTATATAATACATTGTTATTAATTACAGTTACCATGTCGTTAATCTCTTGATCGCATTCCTCCTATAACTGAATTAGCACCCCTATAACTGAATAGAAGCCCTAAAATCAGTCCTAAGACTCTGTCAATGATATGTGAATACAGAACACATCTTTAAGGAAGAAAAATGATCAGGTTTTATTGGTCAGATACTTAAGATTCTGTATGAACTTGAAGCACTTTATTTATACAGAAAATGCTTTTACAGATATTTTTTCATTAACATTTAAAGTGTTTTGAATACCTCTTTAATTTCTCATAGAATTCTATAAATTAAAGATCAATTAAAGAACAATGTACAAAGAGTATTAATTTTTATTAGCCCCTAAAAGATGATAAAGCCACAGAGAATGGCCAAAAGGCAATGTGTTAGTTATTTCGTAATTATGGGGGAGAAATTAGCATGTTTTGGACAAGAAGCACTTAGGTAAGGGTCTTGCAGGTCTAGTAACCTCAGCTGTTCTTTAAAGGAAAGGGAGAGACTGTTTCTTTCTTTTTCTTTTTTTTGAGACAGTCTTACTTTATCATTCTTGGTAGAGTGCTGTGGTGTCACAGCTCACAGCAACCTCCAGCTCTTGGGCTTAGGTGTTTCCCCTGCCTCAGCCTCCTCAGTAGCTGGGACTACAGGTGCCCACCACAGCTGTTTTTTTGCTGGAGTTTGGCTGGGGCCGGGTTTGAACCCACCACCCTCAGTATTGGGGCCGGCGCCCTACTCACTAAGCCACAGGTGCTGCCCTGGAGAGACTGTTTCTAGTCAATCTGAGTCAAGGGCGAAAACTCAACTTAAAACTAATGGTTTCATTTTCCCATTTTTGGAATAAACCTTAACTGTAATTCTGTGATACCCAAGGACATTGCACAGTTTCCAAGTCAAAGTTAATTGGCGGGGCGCAGTGACTCACACCTATAATCCAAGCACTGTGGGAGGGTGAGGTGGGTAGATTGCTTGAGCTCAGGAGCAAGAGTGAGTCCCCATCTCTACTAAAAATAGAAAAACTAGCCAGCCATCATACCAGGTGCCTGTAGTTCCAGCTACTTGGGGAGCTGAGGCAAGAGGATTGCTCAGACCCAGGAGTTTGAGGTTGCTGTGAGCTGTGATGATGCCACAGCACTTTAGCCAGGGCAACAGAGTGAGACTCTGTCTCAAAAAACTTTTTTTTTTTTTAAATTTATCTTTAACTTAAATGTCTTTTGTTCAAAAGTATGGAGGCCTACTTAGTCTTACAGAGGTCACAAAATCAAACACCTGCCTAATAACCAGAAAAGAAAGAAAGAAGTAAATAAATTTTAAATTGCAAAAACCCATTATAACTAGATGAGATATCAAATAATTAAATCTGACATAAAAAATAAGAATACAACTTAATTTTACCCTTACTGAGGAAATAAATTTGCAGGTCATACCTTTCTCTCTCTCCAACCTCTTTGCCATGCCTGCCACTTTCCCATGACCATGAATCACCTGTAACTCCATCCCCGCTACACACACACACACACACACCTGTCAGTTTTCCAAAAAGAAGAACAGAGACAGGCATCATCTTCTTCTGCCTTGGTAGGCACTTGGGAGACCAAAAACTTGGTATGAATTCAAGCCCGGAGTCCATTACTCTGTTCTCTTCTTCTTCACACATTTTATAAGCATTTAAGAAGCACTTCCTGCATGGTAGGTTCTGCTGTAGCTGTTGGAGAAGAACAAGAACAAACCCAAACATACTCCCCATTCTTTTTAATAATATAGTTTGTTGAGGAAAACATTAATTAGATAATTAAATATATGTCAATGTAGAACAATGGTTTTGGTTACGAATGAGAGATGTAGGCCATCTGAGATTATAAAACAGAAGACTGGGAAGGCTTCTCTAGGATGTGACACTTAAAGCTGAGATGTAGAGCCAGATGCAGCAGCTTATGCCTGTGAGCCTAGCACTCTGGAGGCCAAAGCAGGAGGATGCCTTGAGGTCAGGAGTATGAGACCAGCCTGAGCCGGAACGAGACGTCATCTCTACAAAAAATAGAAAAAAAATACCTGGGCATGGTGGTGCGCAACTGTAGTCCCAACTATTTGCAAGGCTGAGACAGGAGGATCACCTGACCTCAAAAGTTTGAGGTTGCTGTGAGCTATAATGACATCACTGCACTCTATCCAGGGGGACAGAGTGAGACTCTATCTCAAAATAATCATTCAAACAAACAAACAAACAACCCTTGAGATATACAGGGTAGACGTTAATAAAGCTGGGTATGGGGTGGGGGGCTGGAGGAAATGCACTTGTGTGATGAGGCCCAAGTGAAATTTCACTTTTTTTTTTTGGCTGGGGCTTCCAGTATATAGGGCCAGCACCCTACTTCTTGAGCCACAGGCGCCATCCTTTTTCTTTGACTTTATTTTTTCCAAGTGAAATTTCAAATGGGAGTTAACGGTGAATGAGTAATTCCTGCTATTTATTAAGTAGAAGGTCTTCTATTCTTTATTTATGTTACATTCATTAATTTAATTTATTAAAGAATTGTGTGGGTTTGCTAAAGGCAGCAGAGGCATCAAGAAATGGATATATAGGCTGGGCACGGTGGCTCACACCTGTAATCCTAGCACCCTGGTAGGTAAAGGCAAGTAGATTGCCTGAACTCAGAAGTCCAAGACCAGCCTGAGCAAGAGGGAGACCCCAGCTCTACTAAAAAATAGAAAAGAAAACTAGCTGGGCATTGTAGCAGTTGCCTGTAGTCCCAGCTACTCAAGAGGCTGAGCCCAGGAGTTTGAGGTTGCTATGAGCTATGAAGGCAGGCCATTCTACCCAAGGTGAAAGAGTGAGAATCTCTGTTAAAAAAAAAAAAAAAAAGGATAAAACCAACAGCAAAAATAGATAAATGGGACAAATTCAAATATCATAAGAAGTGTTGCAAACATCACGTTTAATACGCTGGAGCTAACCAATGGCGGAGGGCAGAAGTCATAGAAAATCAAGTCGGGGTAGGGAGCAACCCCCCAGTGGTTATAGTAAGCCCTATGCACATGATGGACACATTTATAGTCCTGACTCAAGCCATGTATTAAAAATTTTTGTAAACATTTTGAAATTAAAAAATCAAAAGAGGTTCTTAAAACTTCTAAGCTACAAGGAAAACAACAGGGTCAAAAAAAAAAAAAAAAACTACAGAGTGGGAGAAAAAGTTTGCAACCCCTGATAAGGGTTTCATATCAAGAATATATAAGAAACTCCTACAACTCAGTAGCAACAACAACAATAACCCCACAAATAACCAGAATAAAACACAAGCAAAGGCTTGAATAAGTAATTCTCTGAAGTGCAAATGAAAATAGGCTCAAAGTCACTAGTCACGAGGGAGGCAAATTAAAGCCACGTGAGGGTGGCCACTATTTAAAAAAAACAGAAAATAACCAGTGTGGGAGAGGATGTGAAGAAACTAGAACCCGTGAGCACTGCTGGCAGGAATGTAAAATGGTATGGCCAGTATGGAAGCTCAAAAAATTAAAAAGAAAAAGTACCATTTGACCCAGCAGTCCTACTTGTGGGTATGTATCCAAAAGAATTCAAAGCAGAACTGCAAAGAGATACTCACACATCCACGTTCATGGTTGCATACTCACAACAGCCACAAGGTAGTAGCAACGTAAATGCTGATCGACAAATGAATGGGTAAAGAAAATGTTGCAGAGACACGCAATGGAATTTTATGCAATTTTTTTTTTTTTTTTTTTGAGACCGAGTCTCAAGCTGTTGTTCTGGGTTGAGTGTCATGGCATCATAGTTCACAACAATCGCCAACTCTTGGTCTCAAGTGACCCTCTTGCCTTAGTTTTTCTATTTTTAGTAGAGACGGGGGTCTCGATTTTTGCTCAGGCTGGTCTCGAAATTGTGAGCTCAAGTAATCCACCCACCTCAGTCTCGCACAGTGCTAGGATTACAGGCATGAGCCACAGTGCCTGGCTGGAATTTTAGGCAATCTTAAAATATAAGGAAATCATGTTTCATGGATAAACATGGATAAACCTCAAGGACATCGTGCTGAGTGGAACAAGCCAGTCACAAAAGGATAATAATAAATGATTCACTCATATGAAGTATCTAAATTAGTCAAAATCGTAGAAACAGAAAGTGGAAAAGTGGTTCCTAAGAATAGGGGTGTGGGGAAGGAGAAGAATTCGTGTTAAATGCACTAGAATCTCAGTTTAGCAAGATGGAAAAGTTCCAGAGGTCTATAATTGCATAACGATGTAAATATACAGTGTCCCAAAAGTCACCCCTAAAGTTGCCATACGTAGGGAAAGTGGGACATAGTAGGTAAATGTACCTTTACTTACAAAATATTCACTATAAAATTTTACAAAGAGGTGGCCAATTTGTAGAGAATATTTTGTAAATATTTTGTAAAATCTGTCCTTACAAACTGTACACTTAAAAATAGGTAAGATGGCAAAAAAAATCTCATCTAATTTCTAAAATGGTTCTCCAAGAGCAGATTACTGAGCAAAAATGTGAATGAATGAATGAATGAATGAATTTGATTAATTCCAATAGTAACCTGAATTCAAATGAAATAGCATAGGTGCATTTCAAAATTTAAAAGAAGTTGGGGCATGGTAGCAGGAGCCTGTAGTCCCAACTACTTGGGAAGACATCACTTGAGCCATCAGTTTGAGTCCAGCCTGTGCAAAAGGAAGAGAGTAAGGGAAGAAGGCAGGCAGGCCAAACAAAAAAAAGTAATTTGAAAGAAAGAGTAAGGGTCAAGCAGACTCACTGAATTAATGATTAGAAGGTCACTGGTGACCTCTGTCAATATTGGAGCATCTCTGAAATCAAACACAATCAAACACATCGGGCACAAAAGGCCGAAGCCAGATTTGGGGCAATTACAAAGGGCTGGGCAGCGAGGAGGAAGCTTTAAGTACCAGCTGTTCCTCATGAAGTCTGACATAGGAAGAAAGGATACATACTGTGTTAGTTTGGGGAAGGGTTTTGTTTCACCCAGGACAAGAAAGCTCTGACTGAAGTAATGACCTTAGTCTTTTTTTTTTTCTTTTTTGAGACAGAGTCTCACTCTCTCACCCTCAGTAGAGTGCTGTGGTGTCACAGCTCACAGCAACCTCAAATTCTTGGGCTTACGTGATTCTCTTGCCTCAGCCTCCCAAGTACCTGGGACTACAGGTGCCTGCCACAACACCGGGCTATTTTTTAAAAACAGGGTCTCACTCTGGCTCAGGCTGGTCTCAACCTGTGAGCTCAGGCAGTGCAACCGCCTGGGCCTCCTGAGTGCTGGGATTAGAGGCTGGGCGCGGTGGCTCAGCCATTGTTTCTTTTTTATAGAAAAAAGATTCTGAATAGACATGAGAGAAGAGAAACCCAGAGGCTGCAAATTGGTAGTCAAATTTGACTCACAAATATCTTCTGTGGCCTGTACTTAAAAAAAAAAAAAATACCCTGGTTTGGTTGGCACAACCTTTGAAATTGTAAGATTTTCTATGAAGTTCTGGATGTCCACTGTTATCTCTGGGGCCAATATCCCCATTCTCCCACAGCCACAGCTGGAGCTGTGTACCACTCACTCTGTGCAGAAAGGACATGAGTGTCGTGTTCTCTCTGGAACCCATCCTTCCTCATTAAAGCTCAATGGCCAAGTTCATGTATCCCCTGCCCATTCCCTACCGGCATTGTTTGCAGTCCTGGTTTTGCAGTCCAGACTACAGTATTGGAGAAGTTATGAGAAATTGGGGGAATACGAAGAAGTGGAAAGATAACAATGGAATAGCGAGTGCTCTTTTTACTTCTGGGTCCATCCCTTAGTCTTTCTGGAAGGCTCCCCTTTTCCCCATGCTCCCCTGCTAGTGTGATTTTATCCCTCTGTTCCTTCTCCAGGTTCTCTTCATCAGGGATCTCATTCATTCTCAAGGCTTCGCCATCCTCTCTACAGATAAATTCCAAAGCTACATCTCTCCTCTAATCATCTTCCTGATATATTTACCCACATACCAAGCACTTCATTCATTCAACAACACTTGTTGAACACCTACTATGTGTCAGGTATTGTTCCAGGCTGTGCAGATGCAATAGTGAGCAAAACCAGCATTATTATAGAGGAAACAGCCAAAACACACAGTTTATATAATCTCATGTAGTGATGCTGCCATGGGGGGAACAGTAATAAATTTTGGGAACAGGTGTGGGAGAAAGAGAGTGATTTTGTCTCTTTTTTTTCCCAAACCAATTTCCTGCCTCTTAATACACATTTCTTCCAAAGCTAGCTTTTTTTCCCTCTCATCCTTGATTCATCCAATTTTGCCAAGTTCTAATGATTTTCCCTTCAAAGTCTCCACAAATGCATCTCCTCTTCAGTTTTCTAGAATCTCACGGACAGGTACCACTTCATACCTAGATGTTTGGAATGGCTTCCCTAATTGGTCTCCTTTATCTCTACAAACTTTCTCCCTCATCCATTTCCACTTTACAGCTTGGTAAGATAATTCTTCCTAGAGTGTCAGTGCCCTTATCAGATCCTGCTTAAATGTTTTTTTTGGGAAACAGAGAGGTAAATAGCGGCTAAATGCCTGGCATTTGGGGTCAGGCAGAGTGGAGTTGGAATTCTGAATCAGCCACTTAGGGAATTTTGTTTGTGCCTCTAGCTTCTCGACTATAAAATGGGGATAATAATGCTTATCTGGGAGATGTTGTGAGACAGGAATAAGAGGCTGTGTGTAAAGTGGTAGCCCAATTCCTGATGGGGGAAATCTCTCAAAAGGACACAGCCGTCAGTGCTTCTCTGCTAAATCATGACAACTTATTGATCTCTTGCCATAATCTTTTTATTTATTTGATGATGAACATTTTGATGATGAGCATTTATTTGATGATGAATTACCAGCAACATAATTTTTTTGACTTGTCAAACTAGTTTGATTGTTCTCTTAGGAAAACCGAGGTTTTCCTACTCAAAACCTCAGGGAATTCTGGGCACAGTACACATTTTGGGCTGCCTTTATGATTGCACACACTGTGCCTGCATCTAAGTGCCTGGCCAAGGCAGACAGCAGGGAGTGAAATCTAGCCCTGGACAATGCCGGCAGCACCTAAAGCATCGCATCCCCTGAAGTGGGATGGAGACCAGGGGGGCAGGATGGTAGGTATTCACACTGTCTCCTCGGGGCATAGTTGAAATTTCACCTCTGTGAATACCTCCTGATGCTTCCCACTAAAGGGACACCTGCCCACTCCCCTAAAGTGACACACAAAATTGTGTGGTGATCATATGTGTGTTTCTTTCTTCGGCAAACTGAGCTTATGAAGGGCCAGTGCTCTGACTCCATATAGTACAGCACTGAGTTACCTGGTGCTCAAGAAAGTGTTCAATAATGGTTATGGAATGAATGAAAACTTTCATGGGAAGTTCTAGGGGGAGACAGACAAAGTGTGGCATTAGGACAGAGTGGAGGGGGGCAGAGGCTACAACTTCTACTTATAACTTTGAATGGAATCACTAGAATACTAGATCAATCAAATGTAAGGTACAGAGATGTACAAAGCAGCATCTTGCACCTATAGATAAGTAAAGACTTTGTAGCACTTTAGTTTTCTGCTGGGTGTATGGCAAGTGCAAAGAACTGGCCCTCCCTTGGGTAAGGGAGTTGCCCTTCTTACCACTGTTTTATAGGTAGAGGGGCTTGACGGTAGCCAAAACTTCACAATCTTGTAGAAAAGGGTGATGTTTTTTTCATCATGGTTTGAGGTCCTGGGCCACAATTTTACTGGAGGTTCCTTCAAATTATAACCCCAACTCTCTCCTCCCATATTCATTGGAAGTTCTATTAAGCAGTAAAACTGTAGCAAATCATGAAATCACCAAAAAAGATACAGTAAGTCTAGATTTCTAGTAAACAGGACAGTCAACATCTGTAAAATGGAGTACCACTGAGCCTTCTTTCCTGTGCTGAACATTTTTCTCCTTGGAACCCACCAAATCTTACTATTCTTGAGTGTAATGGATTCCCACTACCTTTGAGGAACACACGATAAGAATTATATCAGTGTGAAGTAGGATGATTTTGAAGTAGTTCTTCTTCTATTGTCTATAAGATTTGGCATGATCTGTTTTTTGAAATTATCTTTTATTTTTATTTCTAAACATTAATTGTCTATTTTTTGAGACTTTAGGAAAAAAAATAAGTTAACTGATGACTGCATACTAAACCTCAGAGTCAAAGCATTCTATAATAGACATACTGTTATTTGACAATTTGAATGTTACTTTTTTATATTATTTTTATTATTGCTCAATATTTTGTTGTAGCAATTGTCTGATTTCTTTTCTGAATGTATTTATCTTCGTTCGTTCTTTATGAGGAGAACCTCATAAAGGTTTGTTTGGTTCTAGTTCTTATCTTAAACATTGTTATTGTTATTAAATTTGAAGCCTTTTAAATTTTGTGAAGGAAAAACGGGGAAACCAAATAAACACATGTATATGTAAAAAAAAAAAAAAAGAAGAAGAACTTTCTGCAGAAATTAGATAACCTATACTAGGGGGTATTTTAAATGTGTGTGCCTCAATATCGGAAATGAAGCCATTTGTCATTTCAGAGAAGCAGATATCTGCTCCCTGAAATCTTAAGATTAGCAAAATAAACATTTCTAATCTGTTTATCTATAGAAGTTAGACATTGCACTTTAAAAGATCGTTTCTTCTTTACGTAGAAACATTCACAAGTCTTTTTTAATTTATTATTATTGGGGATTCATTGAGGACACAAGATGTCCTCACACACTGAGACCGCACCTCCCTCTCTCCTTCCCTGTCTCTGCTCTTCCAAAGGTCTTTTTAAATACATTTGTTTATTGAACAAAAAAAGAATCAAGAGAAATACTGAGCATATTTTTGTATTTCCTATCCTTTTGGATTGCTTTCTTTAAGATAGAGCTTCTTCTAAATAGACTGTGGAAATGTATTATCAATTTATTCTCAAGGTTTCATTTCTTTTCCAGAAATATTTTCATCAGATGAAAAATTTTTATGAGTGAATCTCAGAATAAAAGGCCTATAAACTTTATCATGTAAAAATTCCGTGTGCTGTCCCATTTCTCTGCCAAGCACCTGCAGCCCTCGCTTGATAGCCATGTGGGTAAAGGACGCTTGGCATGCATTTGTTTGTGAACTAAAAGCCTTTAAAGCAGAATGCAAATAAGAGGCATATATTAATTGCATACTAAGGACTCAATAGAGATTTATCCAACAGTCTAATACAACTGTGAAACGCCTTCTGAGAAATAATTATAAAAACTTCACAACCTATAAAAAGCCTGTGCTGCAAATAGGGTAGGAATACCACGATGAGAAGAGACAATTGTGAAATAAGGGGCCATCTCCGCCTTCTCTTAGAGTACCATTTCCAAAAGCCTCTCAGCAAATGAGGAGGAAACGCATAGTTAGTGCTTATCTTGGAAGCTCGAAGCAAGAGTCCAGAAGAAATATCTTTCCCTGACTATCCCCAGGTAGAAAGCTCATTTCAGTCTCCCTGCAGACCTGAGCAGGTGCGACGCTCTTCCCACCTGTCACGCATTCCCACAAGGCCGCCTCCTCTCCCTCAGATTGTTAATTCCAGATCGTTCTTATTTAAGGACCAAAAGCGCTAGGAAAAGTATCTAGGTGCATTTCCCAGCAGCTCAGGCGGAACAGAAGGCAGTCATTGGGTTTTTACTCAGGGCAAAAAAGAAAAGAAGAAAGAAAGAAAAAACAACCTTTATTTTCCTCTATGAGTAAAAATTGAAACCATCTTTTTGACAATTTTAGAGGTCCAGAAAAGCTAAAGCAGAGCTCTTGGGGATGAAAGCAGTCTTTACCAAGTCAGGTAAAGAGCATGCTTATAAAGAGATGGGTGTGACAGCAAAGCTGCTTGTTGAAGTGCTGGGGTGGGGCGGGGACAGTCCTGACTGCCCGACTGCCACTTCTTTCCTAGGTCCTCATCCTGTCCCTCCAGCCCATCACCTGAATGCATCATCTTGTCCCCTCTCTCTTAGGCCCTCTCTTTCATCTCTCCCTCTCTCTTTCTCTCAGACTCTCCCCCCCCACCCCCCAGAGTGCCATGAAAACACCAAACTTCTTCAGAATAAGCTTGTTCTGGCAGTGGGGCTGGAATAAAAACAGAGAACAATTTGGGTGAGATTTCCCAGGAGGCCCACGTCCATCAACTGCAGACTTTGCAGAGTTCTGCTCTTTTCCATTAGCGAAACAGGAAAGGAATTCTCCAATAGGATAAAGCTAAGGACCCCACTGCCCTTCTCGCCCTCCGTGGTGAGCTCCCTCTCATACATTTACTGTGGAGAAAGAGGACACGGAAGGCAGGTCTCAGGGCCAAGGCCGAGTCACTGTCCTCGTCTCTGGGACGTTCCCACATGGCCTCAGCTGTGGGAAGGTGCAAAGAGAATCTGTCCCCTCCAAGCTCTCTCCCCTGACGGAGCCTCTCACATCCTCCACGGGGCTGTAGCTTTATTGTATTGATTTTTGCCAAATTTGCTAGATAACTCGTAAGTAGACAGGGCAGAAAGACAGACATGCTGACAGAAAAGTATTT